>RHLR01000177.1:0-32617 GCA_009806335.1 Davidsoniella australis
GGCTTGGGCAGTAGCCTGGGCGTGAGCCACCTGAGCAGCCTGAGCCTGAGCCTGAGCTTGTGCCTGAGCTTGTGCCTGGGCTTGCGCTTGTACTTGTGCTTGTACTTGCGCCTGTGCCTGAGCTTGCACTTGAGCTTGTTGATGTTCAAGAAGCACCTGCTGATTGGTATTTGTGCTACCAGGTATGACACCAGCAGAAGCTATAGTTGCTGCAGCTGCAGCATCACTACGATTTTCATATTTTTCAGTTTTGATCTTGCGAATGATGCGCTTGAATGTGGTCTCGCTGATATCTAGCCCAAGGCGTTCACGAACATCACGAAACTTGACTTTGGGATCAGCCTCACGAAGACGGCGGATAGAGGTCTCTATTTCCTCGGTGACCTTCTTGGGACGGCCGGTACGGGCACGTGAGTTAAAAGTGTTGAACTCGGCACGGCGTTCAAGAGTGCCATAGACGGTGGCACGAGTGACACCAAATGCGCGTGCAACGGCGGACTTTGTCTGGCCTGATGCTATAGCAGCACAAATGGCAGCACGGCACTCAGAGGAAAGTTCTTCGAGGCGTCTGCGTTCGCCCATGAGCTCTGATGCAAACTTTTCAAGCGTGAACTCGGAGCGCTGCTTTGGGGCAGAACGAGACGAGCCTTCCATAGGTCCAGCATCGGGTGAGCCTGGCCCACTGCTCTCGTCAGTCGATGCATCGGTAGTAGTGTCGATGCTGGCAGATGAGAGCTGGCCAGTGGTGGTAGGTGCCATGGCAGCCTCTGCAGCAGCAGCAACAGCGGCGGCGGTGGCAGCGGAAGAGACAACCTGGGCTGAGAGAGGAATCTGGCCTGCAGATACAGCGACAGACTGCTGCTGCTGCTGTTGCTGTTGCTGTTGCTGGACAGAACGCGGAGACTGCTGCGGCTGGGCCTGTTGCGGAGACAGCATGGAGCCAATGATCTGCGAGTTTATCTGAGGAGCATCCCGCATCATGGAGATGTCGGACATCAGAGAGCGGGTCGATGGATTGCTAGAGTTGTTGTCGAGAGGCATACCGGACATGACAGTAGTGTGGTCAGCCATGGGCATGCCGTGGAAAGAGGAGTGGTGTTCATGTAAGGAGAGGGACGAGTGAGTCGTGGCTGGACTTGAGCCTGGGACATTTCTGCTAATTCTGATGCCGTAGCCGGGCCCTGGGGCGTCTCGGGCATGGTTCGATCAAGATCAAGTCTCGAACGCTGTCAAATGCCGGCGCGGCGGGTAGGGTGGGCGAGCGGCTCTTGGGGAGTGTGCTGAGAGAATTGGTGTTGGCTGGGAGGGGGAATGGTCGGTGAGGTGGCTGCGGGAGAAAAATATCACTCTCCTCTTTCTTTCTTTTTCTCTCTAGAAATTCTACTTTGCAGAGGGATCACGTTCTTGCTTTGCAGCGGATGGGATTCGGCCAGATCAAAAGTAATCGGACGCGAAAATCGCAAGGACGCCCGTCGCGGTCGGTCCCCTTCGCCGTTTTTTTTGCGACTTTTAGAGGATGATTGACTTTCAGCGGCGGTGCAAAGAGGGCAGCCGGTAAAGTCTGAAGCGATTTATTATGGCCGGGGTGTGCGGTGGCAGACAACAGTGGCCAGTAAAGAAGCAGAGTAACAACTATAAGAGCAGCAATATCACCATCGGTAGCAATAGCGGCAATAGCGGCAACGAGTACTGTCGGTACTTAGACTTGCTTCGAGAGAATAGCCTATAGCCTACAGCATGGGGAACATCGTCAGTAATGGTAAACAGTATGTAGTTATAATAGCAATGCAGCGCTAAGTCTCAAGCCAAGTCTTGGTAGGGTAGACGGAAAAGTACGGTGGATGGAGGTACGTTGTGAATGGGTGGGCGGGCGTTCGCTTGCAGTTGCGTTGCAGTAGGCCCAGAGGCTGTTTGCACATGTATTCTTGTACCTATTGTATATACACAACTAGGCAAGCAAGTAGGAAGAGCCCCCCAATGAGGAAACAAAAACAGGAATAAATAACAAGCCAAAAAAAATATTTGGCTGGGAGGGAGTCCAACTCACAAACTCAGAAGCCCTCAAGCTCACAGGGATGCAACGCGGGCAGTAAATCGATGAGCTTGAGATGATAATGATAAAGTTACTGGACTAACAGATCCAGGCCAGAATACAGACTGTGATGATGGATGATGGTGACTGTGATGCCTGTGTGGGAGTAGTTAAGATGCAGAGGGAAGGCTACATACAGCGTACTTTGTACTCTAATATTCTGATATTTTGGAAGAAAAAAAGCCGCCGCAACAAGACCGACAGATAGCCAGCCGGGGTTAGGCGACTAACGCGTACAGTCAAGGTGAAATAAGGCTAAAAGAAAAGAAAAAAAAACCATAGAAAAAAATTGCTAATTCTGTAAGAGAGTAGGCAGAAATAACGAAAGGAATTATTGCTGAATATCAACTTATTAACTAAGCCTTTTGGGACTCCTGGATTATTAAGGTGGGGCAAAAAGTTCGCCGACGCTGGTGGGCCCCACGTGCACGGCAGACGGTGTTAGCACTGTATTTCGGCACGCTCAGCACTACGTGCCGGGCGGTCAGCATGCTAGGGGCCGCTACAGGCTTCTTGTTATAGTGCGCTGTGGATGTACACAGTCCAGCCACAACGCTGATCACACACAGCGGCCAGGTACTTTCGAGCCTTCTCTGTTTATGTTACTTTCTCTGTTAATGCTGAAGCCTTGTCTTTATTAGTACACAAAACCCATGCTTTGAAGCAAGGCCAAGCTGGCTTTCCATTTTCTCGCATCGACTGGTTGGTTCCCTGTGAAGGAATCATGTGTTTCTTTATGATGAGCTTATTATTGTGCCGAACGGCCTAACTGCCAATTTATGCTGCTAACCTTCTCTCTATCCACGATTCAAATGCGATGCTACGGTCGATCATATCGTGGATGCAGCATGGCCGTGGCAAAGTCGTGTTCTTCTAGAACCGTAACTTCGTGCAACAACAATTCTTTCTCCACATCGCTGCCACTGCTTTAAGCTCTAATATCTGCCTGTACTCGTTCACAGCTTGTCGAACTTAACTGTGCCGTCCACCATTACTTGCAATAGGCGGCCGTTCAATGCCTTTGCTGCCGCACAGCGTGCCTCGGTTACTATGTACTCGCTGGGCAGATCAATCCCGTTTGCTTCCATGTCCACATTGCTGCTGTCGTTGTTCCCCATCATCTGCACCACCGCCTTAGCTGCCAGTGCGGCCGATGCCATGCCATGGCCTGTGTAACCCGCGCACACCCAGAGACCTGCATCATAACCTCCTGCGCTGGCTGGAACTTTTCCCACCCAGGGATATCCGTCTGCCGAGAAGCCCATAATGCCCGTCCACTCGTGTGTAGCCGTCAGCTGCTGTGGTGTCTGTTCCTGTGGCGCTGAAGGCTTGAGCTCCAGTATATCGGGCAGGATGGTGCGGAGATGCTGCGAAACAATAGGGTCAATACTGTCATCAGCTGACTCACCCAACCCTTTCCCCGTTCCCAGAACTCGCGCACCGCCGATAATCAATTCCTTTCTATTCGCCGCAATTTGTATAAGGTAGTCGTCCATGCTAGGCTCGTCTGCCGGTTCTGACAGAAACACATACGAGTTGGCTAGTGGCGTAATCATACTACCGGGTTCTGGTACGAGGGCGGCAACTTGGCCTTGCACAGGTGTAATCAACCCCGTGAGTCCCGGTATAATACGAGACGTGTACGCATTTGTAGCTACTAAAACCTGCTTTGCCATGATCTGGCCCCGATTGGTATGCACTATCCACGTATCGCCGAACCGCTGCAGCAGGTCGACCGGCGTCTTGGTCTGTATATTAAAAGATGACGCCGCAAACCTACACAAGAGATCCTCGAGAACCCAGCACACCAGTTTGTACGGCCACAGGCTTGCCGCATGAGTCTGGACCACTGCTCCAGCTGCGCCCGGCACACGGAGTTTGTCAAGCGACAAATCACTACCCGATGCCTGCTTTGCGGTTACTAAAGTCGCAGCGGGCACTAAGTCGGGAAACCTCTTCTTGATAACGTCCAGGTTTGTTGCGGCTCGCTCAACCAGGTTCTCGGTGAAAAACGTCTGAGAGCCTGTCACTGAGGTCCAATGGCAAGGGATTTTATGCTTCTCCACAAGATCCTTCAGATAACTAAGCGTGCGAATCTCGAATTCAGCAATGTGCGGCGGCGTAGCGTAGATGTTAGGTTGGCAGTGGCCACCGTTCTGTTCTCCTCCCATTCCCCCACGTTAGCGCACGATAGTTTTCGCACTGAGATTAGAACGAAACAGCACAAACAATTCAACTAGGCAAAATAGTAGTCGTTCAGGAGTCATTAACTCACTCTTCCCGTCGCTCCCCAGCACGCCTCTCTGGCTTCAAGCATCACCACCGAGAGATCTTTCGCCCATGTGTCTTTAGCGGCCTTGGCTGCGAATGCTCCCGTGATTCCACTACCAACGATAATCAGATCAGCCGTTCGTGGAAGCTCTATCGTGGTTCGATGGCCCCAGAGTTTGGCCGAGGGCTCTTGGTGCCAGTATGAATCAGTAAACTCCTCTGACGGCAGGCCCGATTGGCCCTCGTGTAGTTTTACTTCAACCATAATTATGTTTGAATTGGAAGTAATATAAAATATGCAACAGTGCCAAACACGAATAACAGAATATAATCAATGCTAGCAATACTTCGTTCTTCGTGTTGAATGTGGGGTGAGTGCCAATTTATATCTTTGATAGGGCTATTCTTCATATTGCTACTTGCATTTGAGGGATCAGCAGATAGATAAGCGTTATTTGTATTTTACTCAAGTAACAGCTAAACAATTATGTTTTGTAGCATTTAACAATGAACGGTAACCATTTTATTTGCTCAAACCACACTAGCACATCTATTTAGAATCAATAGGAGGATCTATTGCACTATTTCCGTCAGAACAACAAAAGGTCACGAGGGCTAGATTAACAGCGTATGAAGACAGGGTTACTACTGCAAATAAAAACCCTAGTGAAAACTCACATGATCACAACCATCTCGAGGATACACAGTTATACGTCTGAAATGTTTAGAAATGATGACTTTGATATTGATATCTAGTAGCCGTACTTGTTCTAACCTCCAGAAATTAAGGTAATCATGCCATAAACATACAAACATAACCAACGCCGAGGGGTGAAAACACTGGAATGGCTCATTTTTCTTTTTTTCTTTCTCTCTCTCTCTCGTTCTCCTTCTCTTCTCATTTCTCTTGCTGATCCGTCTTTTATCATGACGACGGGAGGCTTATTTATTTGTTTTCGTGTTCTTTTCCAAGAAGGTCAAGGCCATTTGAGCAACCAAGAACAGAACAATAATAATAGCAACAGCAAGTCATGAGCAAAAAGAACACAGTGTGCTTTCCATCCTTCTCCCAACCCAACCACGGCAATGTGGTATATATGTGAACAATGCCGTGGACGCGACTGGTGAACGCGCTCCGTTTAACCATCGGTCTTCTTTCTGCGACCGACTTGGGCCGAGAAACCGGTCTTGATGGCGGCAACACTACGTCTAGAACCGCAAGAGTTGCAAGTGATGAAGGATAGACGGTTCTCACCCTTGTTGAGCTCAGTATCGGGAGACTTGCAAGTCTTGCAGGTAACGTACTCGACTGTGAAAGAAGGAAAAAAAAAGAAATATTGTTAGTATATGTCAAAAATGGTAAAAAGTGTTGATAGATCCTGTCGTGAAAATATGTATAATATATAAACATACTGATATACTTTCGCAGCACGTTCTCCAACTGCTTCTGTTGGAAACGACCTTTGATGACTAGACGTCTGCTACCGTCAACGGAACCGCTGGTACCCAACTCGGCAAATAGGTAAGCGGTAACGTGCTCATCGGTACGCTTCATACGCTTGCAAATATCGGGAATGTTGGCAAAGATGGTCTTCTTGTTACCCTCACGCATGCATTGCGGGGGAGGAATCTTGTAGCTCTTGGAGCCGCTCAGGGCGTGATCAGGGTTCTTCTGTGACAACTGGTGGAAGAAGCGCTCGAGCAACATGTTGTAGCTGAGAGGCTTAGTCTCGTCGTGCGCCCAGATACCGGTACCTTCGTCCATGTCACCGTTATCCTCTTCAGCTGCAGCACCATCGCCGGTTTGGCCTTCTAGCTCGAGAGCCTTTAGTTTCGCGGCGAAGTCGTCCTCTTCACCCTCCTTGGGGGCCTTCTTCTTCTTCTTCTTCTTCAGCAGGGAAAGGTCGGCGCCATCCTCGCCAGCGGCTTCGGCATCGTCGTCCTTGATAACCTTCTTCTTCTTCTTTTTCTTTAGAAGAGATAGATCGACACCGGCATCGTCGGCAGGGGGGGTGGTAGTGGTCTCGGCTTGGAGTGGGTCAGTTATAAGATCTTGAGCGGAAGCAGTATGATGTGAAGCGGTGGCAGCAGCAGCAGCAATAGTAGCGGTAGTAGGGGGCCATGGTGGTGGCTAAGGCAGATGTGGTAGTGATGGTGGTGTCAGGTAGGGTTCAAAGGGCGGCGTACGGAGAACGTGAGACTCGGCGGTCTCCTTAGTATCATCGATGGAGGTGCTCATTGTGACTGAACCGTCAGCGTCGACGACTGTTTGTTCGTTTGTAAAAGTGACGGACTTTTTAGACTTCGAAAGGGGAGTAGTTTCCTGGGACGCGTGCTGGATAGTTAGTACGTGGTGACTATTTTTGCCCAACTTTTTTTTCTGTCTTGTTTGACGGATTTTTTTTGAAGGTGGTTCTTCGGATGACTGTTATGTTGGCAAAGGAAATGCTAGTAGCCGTAACAGAGAAACTAGACAGGCAAATAAGGCTTGGGACAGATTCGTGGTTCAAGCAGAAACTTTCTGCATCAATGTACGGGCTTATGCAGGGAAAAGACAAGTTTGATTCACCTCAAATATGATCGCGGCACTGGCGATTACGGAGAGCGGTATATACGGGTGGGCTAGAGGTTGAAGTGTGAATATAGAGGCTGTGGTGGTCAATTGTGCTCGGTGACGGTAATGACGAGGATTAGATTTACTGTTTTGGTTTTGGTGGGGGAAAAGAAAGGCTCTGTGCTATGAAGGCAAGTGCTAGGTGCTTAGGCTAAGGCTGGGGGTATTTTTTTTTCCCTTTGGAGGGGTATAGGGAAAAAAAGAACACAGAATTGAAAATTATAGAGGATGAACTAATAGAAAGACAAGCATAGCTGGACTTATTACCTGTGAGTCGGCCATTATTGATGGCTATCCAGTATGAGAAAGAAGACCAATGCCAAAAGTTGGGCAGCGTGTTTGTAGGACCGAAGACCAAGTGAATAGGGTTTCTGATGTAAATAATGCACGCCTATATGATGCACAGCGTACAGTGGATAGTTTGTTTCACGAGAGATATTATGAACAGACTTAGATGTCGTAACGAAAAAGAACAACAAGATATAGCTACATGTATATGTTATGGCTTTTGGTTTTAGGACGGAGGGGAACCTCTCATTATAAAATATTATACTACATTATTCTTGTTTAATGGCCACCACGACTCCCGCTCTCAAAAAGTCATATGCTTGAAAACAGGAGGCTATGAATTAAGCGATCTGGAGCTTGACCAGTTGTAGATGAGTGGTAAATCAAGCGATGTAGGGTCGATGGTGTCTCTGTACTTCTTTTGGGCAGCAGTGACTCACACTTCCATTCGTAGCCTAGTGATTAGATTAGCTCAATTATCGTCAATATGTGCTGTCACGTGATGTCAGAGAATGTATTTGTGTACAAGTGGGATTTGTGATTATTATGCAAGCATAAATGCGGGGCAATAGAAATACTGGAGACACTGGAAAGGCTGGCCAATAATTGGCGATGATATACCATCATAGGCTAGCAAGTCCCAATTCAATCGATCAGAGCTTGTTCAACCTTTGATTTTAGTGCTTTATTTGGCGATTGATTGCCGAGCCCAAGAATAGACAAGCAACAGCATAAGTCTAGTACCGATACAGAAAACAAACACAGCTCAACGTGATCTATATCTACGACAGCGCTACCTTCTTTACCCAAAAGGAGCATCACCAACCCTCCGCGATAGCAAGTTGTAGTTAGAGTAGCACTGGTAGCAGAGCTCCAGCTTAGCTTGAAAACCACCGGCCCAAATTCAATATCTCCAAATATAATTTCTTCGATACATCTTCTTGTCGATTGCGAATAGTAAACATGAGCGATTTATCTGCTAGTGGCTCCTACGTTCTGGCGGACGAACTCATTGCGGAAAAGGACGAGATGGACTCTCTGCCGGAATCCGATGATACTTCTATACTCGATATTGAGGCCGAGGAGGCTGCCCAGGAAGAATGGGAGCGGAATTTGGAACAAATGCAGCTGCTTCTTGGCTGTGTGATTGTTCCTTGGATCGGCAAGTTCTTGGGCCGCAAGTTTGCCATCTATAGTAAGTCTTTTTTTTGTTGCTCTATCTGTAGTACATAATAGTATCAACACATGAACATTCGACTAACATCACGAAATAGGTTGGTCTCGTTACATGGAATGGCTTCACAATGTTGAAGTCCAATGGATGCCCGCCAAGACGGTTAAAGCGTCCAAGCCAGCTATTTAACATACATTGAGTGTCAGAATAAAGACATGGCTAGTTAGCTGTTGGTAGATGAGCGGGATATACAGTACCGACCACTCAGCAGTCATAAGTATCGCGAGCTAGTAGCATTTGGTTTTATATAGTTTTATTGCTAATGTACTATAATTTCTCTATCACATAAACATTATTGTTCACAAACTACAATATATCACGATGGCAAGGGATAGTAAATATTTTTTAAACTTTTTTTTTCATCCCCTGGTTTAGGGTGGACAAGTCATTGATCACCGCCATCTTGGACAAGCAAGCAACTCGAAGTCCCCAGGAGGCCTTTTCTAGATAATTATAACCTTTTTTGGCGTTTCTTGAAGGTACATAAACCTTATTTTTTTTTAGTAATCCTAACGTAAACAATAAATAACTAACATTAGAGACATTGAAAACATTAATGCACGCTCGACCTATCCAGTCGGACTAACCAATACACCACATAAACGGTAGCCCGACTTTCTAGGCAACGAAGTCTTGACATTAAAAGACAAGCACTCGTTGCTCATCCTAGGCTCATAATCCTGGGAGAGGACAGAAAGGCGAGAGGAAAGATTGCCTGCTGTCAGTGTTGTAGAAGAGAGTAAGTCGTAGAGATGATAAAACGCCGAAAAATAGAAAACAAAAACTTCGTAACACTAATAATAACGCGCTGAAATATTGGGCGGCAGTCCGGGGATTAAAGTAACTGAAACAGCCCGATTGCCGTTGGAAATACTGACAAGAGAACGTCGAGAACGGCTGCTAACCACCACGAAAGCAATCGGTGACATCTCTGTAGAACTCCCAGGCAGTCGAGACTGCTATAACAAAGGTGTGCTTGCTAGCCGTGGTAGGACGATCGTATCTTGTGGGTTCATGAAAATGAGGCCGATAATAATTACGGTACCAACAGGATGGGAATCGTCAGCGGATATTGCTGACTAGCGAACTTTTGTTGTAATGTTTTTGTGCTTTTGTTGGATTTTTGAATTTTTTGGTTATTTTGATTTTATAAGAAACGTGGGCGGATTTGTTGATGTAGTCGTCGACAGAATTAATAGCGTATGTCCTAGAGGAACTGCGACTTTTTGAACATGCTGGACTTGCTGAACATGATAGAATAGTAGATTAAACGAGAGTGAAAGAAGTTGGGAGACATTGATAAAAAAGAATGTAATAGTAGCTAATAAAAACGAAGCAATCGAGACTCCAAGTCACTAGGTTTGTCTAAGTAAAGAAAAAGAAGAATCCACCACTAGCCAAGCTTTATGCATCTTGAACCAAGGCACGGCACCACACTGTGCCTATAGCGAAGAGCCCTAAAGGGTAGCCAGTGTTAACAGGAGAAGAGCCGAATTCCCAGAATGATTGTTCAGGGCAGGTTAGGAGAACCGAGCCACGGGAGGAAGCCGGATGAGATGGGGTTCAGAGCTGGCAGGTGATACGCTTAGCTGCGGATCTGGCTCATAGAAGGACCGCCAGAGCACCGGAGCCCATGAGGCCGCGGCGCTTAATGTCCATGACGGCGAAGGCCAGCGTAAGGGCGAAGCTGAAGAACAGGAACCACAAGAAAACAGCAGAAGCCTGGATCTCACGGCAGCGCTTCTCGTCGTTGCTGGAACCCCAAACAATGTAGTTGCTAGGGAGCTTCTCGGGCACGAGACGCTTGCAGTCAACAGCCTTGATGCGGGCCGAGACGACGATGGCGTCGACGAAGAGGAAAAGAGTTGTCAGCCCGTCGAGGGCAGACAGGATCACAGGCTTAGCCATGGCACCGACCCATGAAGCGGCCAGACCATAAAAGGTCGCCAACCAGCACAGGACCAGCACAAACATGGTGTAGTTCAGGGTAGTGGTACCCGAGCTACTGCCGTCCTCGTTAGAGGCGATGGCATTGCCGATGAGGGCGGTTGTGATTAAAGTCCAGAGGAACTGCCAACCACGGGCACCAAAGGCGATCCAGCCGGGAGCACCCATTGTGTCAGATGTAGAAATGGAAGCCGAAAATGTTGTAGGAGGTAGGGAAATAAAGACTTAAAGAAGCCTTCAAGGTTGACCCTTTTGTGTGAGGGGGTCAGACTGAGGATAAAAAAGTGAAGAAACTTGAGAAACAGTTGCCACGAGTGCTAATTTTATAGTGTTGAGCGTGCCGGGGGCAACATAAGAGTAGTTTCTTGATTAACGCAAATAGCAGAAACACGAGAGAAAGCAAGGAAAATAGAAGTAGTTCCATTTTGGGACTCATGTGTAGTTAAATACTTGGCCAGATCTTATCATCAATAGACTATGACGACACTGATAGTCCGCTTTGAGCAGTGGCGACATAATTGAGAAGCCATTAGTTCCGCCAAATCGGAAGCTATAGCCTTTTAGCTTTTATTCTTCTTTTTCGTTCCGAAGCTCTAGTCCGCACCGAAAGCATCAGAGGCTAGTATTATTTTCGTGTGCCGTTTTGTCCGGCTTCGCGTTGTTATGGTTGGTCGAAAATTCTGATGTAGGAAATACATACTAGCTATGCGGACCTGCATGTTAATTTGGTGGTACCGTAGTTTGCTGCTTTTTTCCTTCATTATTCTCTGCAGGGCACTTACAACTAATTCGTACTACAAACAAAAGGCAGCTGCATACCAGCTAACACACTAATAAGCGCAGCTTCAAGCCTCTAAAAAAAAGAACGATAAGCATCTCACGGAATTTTCTGGCCTTTTCCGCCTCTCTGCCACGCATGACACTTTCTCCTCTAAAGGAAGCACTCGCACAGCGCAATTTTTATCTCTGCTATTCTAATTCAGTCTAGCTTTACAACAACAGCGGCAATTGTGACGCAAACAAGAACAAGTTTGTAGTCCAAAGCTCCCCACAAAAACGGGTCCACTTTGCCGGATTCGGCATGCGGCAAGCTCTTGCAGATTCCGGAGAGCGGAAGATTAAAATACAATCACAAATTTCTGGACAGGGTTTCTTTATGCTGGAAAAGCAGGAACCCTAATGAAAAATAGTTGATATACCTGTTGATTCAATAGATTATAATTCGTTATCGTGAAGGGCTTTTACTACTCTCTAAGTAGCTCTCTAAGTAAATACTCCTAGAACCTGTTGCACCAAATGGGAAGCTAGGTCCTTTCTTAATCCATCAATATAGCTCGTCGTCTAAGTTGGCTAACATATATGTCGTCAGATACAGTGGAGTCATTGATAGACGATACATTGCGCTCGAAAAACGATAGCGAAGTATCATTAGTTGCGCCCCCTGCACCCACATAAACAAAATCCATATTTTGGAACATATCGCCGCTGCCAGAACCATTGCCTAATGCGTCTCGGGCAAGAGAGGCGGTACCATTGCGATATGTCGATAGCTTAACCATTGGAGCCGGGCCTGCTGCGGCGCACTGAGCCGTGAACGCCTCTAGACCCGACGGGTATACGGTCAGGCCAGTTTGGTCACGGTCAAATCCTTGGTACATAGTTGAATATATAGTATAGCTACCATCACTAAACTCTTCGTATTCGAGATACACATCGAGTGGGTACGCGTAGTCTAAGATAGTCTCCAATGCTGTTGTTTTGTTGTCGACGGGCTCGCGAGACGACTGATCACGACCCGTAGTAAGTTGTTGTGTCAGTTGGTTATTACCAAACGCAGTGATGTTACCAATGTTAGAGTACGATAGTGTTTGGGCCCAGCGAACCTTTTCCTGGCTAGTAGAGGTCTGAATGGTGCTCTCAATTGTGATCTGGCGCTGGGCCTGAATAAAATAGTTAAGAGACTCGTTGAGGTTCAATGTCGAGTTGGTCACCCAATCGTGGGAGTATGTAATGCTTGGAGCATCCGTAGAAGTAGTTTCGATAGTGCCCGTAGTCTGGTTGCCAAACTGGTCTATCCAGACAAAGACCTTGCCTGTCAGGACCCAATAGGAACCGACGGGAGATACCAAGTCAAACTGACCGTTACCGAGATCGTTCACGCCCATGACCTGCAGATGAAAGGTGTGTGCGGAGCCATCGCAGAGGAGTGGGAGCCAAGGCGTGATGTCGATTTCCTGTTCCAGCAGGTCAAAGGCCTGGAGGCCAACTAGTGGTCGGTGGAACGTCGGCGATACACCACCCGTAAATATAACAGGGAACGACCAGTCAACGCCGGCAAGTTGGCCATCTATCAGTAATTGTACCTCACGCCAAGGACTAAAGCCGAGAAAAGAGCCGACAGAGCCTGAAAAGGCATCCACATCACTCTGGAGAAGGTTCGACCACCAAAACTCCTCGTCCGATTGGCCGTTGGCTGACATCGAGAAAACAGCGCGCTTGGCATTGGTTGGGAGCGTTACTTGGGCTTCAGCGTTATCACCTGGAGTGCTCCATGAGCTAGTCTCGTTGAGGTCACTCTTTTTGGCTGTCACCGGAAGAATCAAGTCGGCTGGGATTCCGGTGCACGTCTCAGTGCCGTTAGAAGACTTGAAGAATGAGGCAGTCAAGGTAGTATTAAATACACCGGTGTAAGTGTCGTCAACTGTGTTACCTATATCAAAGATAATTTTCTGGTTTTGCTTCCAAAGAGAAAGATAAGGCGTAACATCTTTCCAGTACGTCCAGATGATGCCGTTGCTTGTTGGCTCGGCAGTAGATGTACGCCAGATCTCGATATCACCAAGATACATCAGTGCCAGACGGTCAAACTGCACGCCGGCAGATGCCACAGTGAAGTTCATGACTACACGATCGAAGTCGCAACTTGGCGGAGTATAAGTTCCTGTCATAGGATTAGAAAGTGAGAAGACGCAAAAAATTATAGCTTGACATACCAACAAACGGTTGGCCATAACTTGAGGCAAAGGCATGTTGCATCAAGACTACTTCGCAGGAAGAATCTACAACGGTATCCGTACCAGAAGATACAGTTATGGGACCGGAAGGACCTAGCACAGGTGCTGCGACTTGATAACATTTTAGAGTATCTGATCCTGCGGCGACCGCCAGAGACTGTATTTGTTGGCCATTGTCGGCAAGTCCAGGTTGCTTTAGGCTTTGAATAGCTTTCTTGGATAGAGCTGCTGTTGATGGTATAAAAGATAGTGCAAGCAGTATATGCTGCAGTGAAGCTTGTAGCTTGATCATGTTTCAATAAAGAATAAATATATAATGGGGGAATCGATGATATAGTATATCGAGTAAGTAATGGACGAGAAGAGCCTTAATTTATGCCGAATGATAGTAAAGTAAAGAGTGCGAAAAGGGCTCGCGAGAAAAATAAACAGAGAAACAACCCAGAATAAACAATAGAACGCAGTCTCAGTGGACATACAACATATATAAGCAATACATTACACATTATGAATATAAATAAGATTCTCAATGGCATATTCTACCTAATACACCATATAATGTTGGCATTATAGAGGTCATGATAAGCAGCGTCGTAATTAGAATGACAATATAAGTTTACAATGCAGCAGTGAGCCTCAACTAAGAAAGCCCTGGTTCGTTATTCTAGTTGGCCACTGCAGCTTATTGAGAGCCTCAAGAACCACAAATTCGTTACTGATACCTAGTTAGCGTCACATCTGCGTCGGGCAGACCAGCGCACGGAGGGGCTTTTAAAGTCCTAGTTCAAAGTCAGATCAAGTTAAAGTGCGTGTGTTTCTTACTACACAACTCGATAGTTTTATCAAAAATCTACATGTAGATAAGTATGATCAATGTAGTGCCCATTTGGAAGGTCCTGACTTGCCAAACAGCAGATAGTGGGTGAGATTACCAAATACCTACAACACGAGGCAACGTTTGGCGTTTCGTGTGGCAGCTACTGTGTTAATGAGTTTGTTTAGCCTAAAATAACGTATAGAGGTCACGTTTTTCTTCTTTTCTTTCTTTACATTTTGTTTTATACTAAGATTACAAGGACGATGTGTTAATATACAAGGTCGCCCACTACGAGATATGTTGTCATGCAGTCTCGACAAAGTGGCAGCCATGAAGAAGCCCAGAAAGTGCCTAAAGAAAGATAGACAATATCTACGGCTCTACTTCTTCTTAGCATTGAGTCTTCTAGACTCTAATTCTTGGGAACTGTTTTGCCGATTTTGTAGCCCCAGCCACGTAGAATATGGACCACTTTAGGCGTCACGGCGGCAGTTAGAGGCACGCGGATAAAGATTAGACTCTTGTGGATGGCATATGCCAGCGCTAGTTGTGTTCCGAGGCCTGCCAATGTTTGCTGTCAGTGGTGTTCTAATTGTATCTAGAGCAGACCCTCAGTGTCAAATATTGAGTTGATTGACCTGGAGCAAACAAGCGCACGAATCTGCGACTCGGAGCAGAAGTGTTTCAGCTGTCAACTAAGAAAGCGAGATCTCTGCTTATCATATAGATAGTGGTATAAACTTACTAGCTACCTTGTTCTCCTGGGCTTCCTCCTCGTCTATTGCTGCCTGATCGTCGCTGGATTTTGATTTCTTAAATTTGGCCTTGAGATCGTAGTAGCCCGTCTTGACTGAGTCGGGAATCGCCTGCGCTACTGCAGATACAACAACGTGTTCCAGATGTCCTATCCGCATATGATTATTAGCATGTCTGGCTCCTGGCGTCGTTTGTAACCGATCTGAATCCTCTTCATGACGTACCTATCCGATCTGCACCCACGACTCGCACCAACAAGAAGCAGAGTGGAAAGTCTAGTGCGCTCAAGCCCAAATACACACCAAGTGCCACCCAGCCGTACTCTTTGGACAGCTTCTTGAGTCGCTCGCCAAGGGACTGGGCCTTCTCTTTGCCCTCGCTGGCTTTCTGCTTGACCTTCTCGGTGACTTCACGCACTTTCCCGCTTGTTGACGAAGAGTTGAAACGCACGCGCGACCTAAATGGTGACGGCACTACTCGTTGCAACCGGTTTGAAGATGTCGGACTAGAACGGGGCAGGGCTCTGAAGCTGGATATCGTGCGGCGGCTTATTATGGCGGGGTTAAGGGCTGGCTGAACAGTCGCAAAGGCCTGCATAGCCGACCAACGGCTAGCCGAGACGATTGGCAGCTTGAACATAATGCGCGCGGTAATTCTGGCAAGTAATATATATGGTCTCAGTTCGCTATGGCGTATTCCTGATTGTCGAGCTTGGATAAAACGAGATGTACTGCAATAGCTTAGTAAACAATTGAGGTGCTAGTGACAGGAAATAATGGAGTACATCATGTAATCAGGGTTTAACGACATGGCGCTGCAAAGACTTTTTTAGGACACCGCTTTGTTTCTGCCATATCTCTTCACCATATCCTTGATTAATCAACATAGAGAAGAAGCATGTACATATATATGCAGTTTTATAGAAGAGGACGTTTTTTTACCGTTAACTCACTTGCTACTTAGTATTTCTCTTCTTTTTCTACTTCTAGTTATCCAATGTGATCCATGACAGTCATAAATCTATACTAATACTATCATTTCCATAGAGGAAAAAAAAATAACATGAAACATGATGAAATAAAAAGCAAGATGAATAAAGTAAAGAAAACCTATGAGTTAAAAAGAAAAGACAATAAATATAATGATAATAAAATTAAAACTACCGAAATAAAAGGCAAAAGAAAATATTGGAAAACATGATAGTTAGTTATGACTTAAATATAGTAGACCAAAGCTTCTAAACACCAAACTGGATATAATCTTACACATTAGAATGAATTCGATCGTTAGCATATACTAACCCAAACTTTCAATTGTTTAGGTCCTTTCAACAAAAAAAGATCATGGAGCATATCAACTTTTTGGGTGTTGGGCCAACGTCCATTTATAGTATGCTGAACATATTAACGATAAGTCTAGCGACATATCCCTCGACTCAATCGACGCCTCGGCAGTATTTACTACAAACAACAGTCAAATAAGCATGAATCATATAATTGATATTTGTCACTATCGACATGACCTTCTGAACAAGTTGGAATGAGAGTAGAACCACATAAAAATATCTTGTGGTACATGAGCTCCATTCTGAATTGATATCATTGTCGATCAAGACCCTCATAACATGAAGATTTCCTTGAGAACAAGCTTTCATAAGATCATTCCGGCCATTATCGATACCATACTTAACATCAGCTCCCCTCCCAATCAAGAGTTTAGTGATATGATGGCCATCTAACCAGGCTAAGATGGAAATATTATAACCTATAGGATTCATGATTTGTATCAACTCCATTCTCAATCAAGAGCCGCATAATATCAAAATGGCCGCCATGGTAAGCTTGCATAAGACCAGTCCAGCCACTATCTATACCGTAATCGACATCAGCTCTCTTCTTAATCAAGAATTTAGCGATATCAAGATAGCCCTGTGAGCAAGCTAAGGTAAAAGCAGAGCAGTATTACCTTTACAGTTCACATAGTTGATATCAGCTCCATTCTAAACCAAGAGTTCAGCAATATCAAGATAACCCTACAGGAGTATATGTGCAGTCGAGTGATTAGAAGTCTCATAATCGATTTCAGTAACCTTTTCAATCAAAAACTAACATATGTGCCACGGGTGGTTGAAGTACTAGATATCCTACAAACATGGCTGCACCAATTATCTATAACATAGTTATAGAGAGCTTTTGGGCTATCATGCTATCTTCCATGTCTACTTGGGACTTTAAGGCTTTCTGTACTTCTGATAAAGATAGATATCTATGGCAGATGTCGGACAAGATCTCTTCAGTCGTTTTGGAACACGGGAAAGAAGTTCATCTTGTAGTCAAATAGAGGCTTCAAATAAAAAACTCTTCGGCTGTTCAGTGTATCAGGTGAATTGTGGAATCCTTGATAAACACAAAGAGGCCAGATATATCATATAGCCTCTCCTCAACAAAACTACAGTCGACAGTAGCATCTCTAACAGAAGCAAAGGGGTGTAACTTCAAATCCATGGCAAATCTCATCGGTAACTGTCAGCGGCCGTCATGCACCAACTACAACTTGAAGGACAAGAATCGACTGCTATACATTGGTTTTTTTCGATTCGCTACAGAATACTTTTGTAGACTTCTTCTCGGTGGCAGGAACTGGATCAACATTATCAAGTCGGAACTCAAGTTTTCTACATATCAACTTGAGGCTATCCATTATGAGGTTTTGCCACAGATATGTACGATTTTCCATACTGGGCAGCTTTTCTTCAATCTCGTCATGGTGACTTTCTATAATATTGAGATTTCTTATTCGGGATTTCACAAATAGTTTGATCTCGGCCTGAACCAACCCATCCTCTTCTTCGGTGGTAAGCTTTATTTGAGGGAAATCGTAGATAGTGGGATTGAACTTGTCATATATGTCCCAGTACGGACGACTGATGATCAAAATCTTCAACCAGGACGAGCATCTCCGATCTTTCGTTGTCTTGAACCATTCTTGGCATGTTCCCTGAGCCACCTGTACGCCCCTGCTATAGACATGGAGTGTTCCCGAGTGCATTTGGTAGACCTTTCTGCCCGTCAGCCCATTTTTCAATGTCTAAATAGGCTTCTTGGCCTCGTCAATTGCCTCTTGTGAGGATGCTGCCTTGTTGTATGATCCATTTATACGGGATACCGCGGCCAAATATCTGGAAGTACGCCCGAGTCAAGTAGACTGTTCAACTATATATTAGCCCTAACCCTTACGTAGTGATGGCCAACCCCCTTAGTCTTTTTTTTTTTTAAATTCTTTTTTATTTAGGTGGAAATGGAGCTATAATAGCTGTACAGCACCTCGGTAGTCTAAGATAAACAGCCCCGAACTAATACTAGTATAAAATGTAAGGTGCAGGACAACCTACTTCTCAACGTTGACAGGCCACTGAGATACAGAACCCCTTTAGTCTAATTGTTGGGATAATTTGCTTTTTGATAAGTGTCTGTATCTGTACTGCAAAAGGGCTCGTCTACTTACTGTCGATCGTAGGATCTCAGGTCAAGTCGTGCATCTATTAAAATATGATTATGATGGGTTAAACGAGTAAAGTTGCTTGTTTGCATGACCGACTAGTGAATTATGCCCTTGTTAATGCAGCACTTTAGATTGCAGCGGAGACTGATCGACTTGACTTCGTGAGATCTGGCGGCTCAACAGCACACTGCTACAATATCTAGACTATTATGTAAGCTGGTTCCATTAGGCTTCATATTGCACCTGGTATATATACATACATCGGCATTTGGTTCATAGAAGCTTGTTGTAATCAAGTCCCTAGAGTTTAACCGGCCAATAGATGTCCTTGATTTTATTAGACGAAGAGTATATCCGAAGGGGGATGACATCGTTAAATTCCCTGTAGACTTTAGACTTCTTGGTCATACAACAACAAGCCTGTATCAGAAGGGAATTCAGTAGCAGTAATAGAGGAGCAAATGCACCCCTATGGTTGGGCCATGCCAAGCAAATATCAAGTATTCACTACAACTCAGGTTGCGTTTTTCAGGTCACAGTTTGCGGAGTCGAATTGGAGGAGATGAAAACGAGAAAACAATGCAATGTTATGTGCTACGCAGAAGAAAGTTAATTCTGCTGATCGTGTGTGCAAAAAAGTGAGGCTTTAAAAAGCTTAAGCTCACCAACACTATTTTCTCCGGATCTCGTACCAGAAGTTCCCGCGCGAGTCCATAGTGTATATAATATAGATGGCTGCAAAATGTATAAATTCCTGGGGTTTTGCTTATAGACTTTGATCTTGACAGTTGAGTCAGTTAATAGCCCAAGGTAAACAATACGTGAGAGAGATCAGCGGGCCTAGAAGGCCGGGTGGATTTGGCTAGTGGAGACCAGTACTAAAGAGCTTAACTTCTGGCCTTTAGTGCCCCTCTTCTCTTCGGCGTTTGATTTTTTGGTGTAGTTTTTTCAGGGTTATTTTGGCTGGGCTTTGCCTAGGATTCTGGCCGACGTCATTATTGCTTTGCTGGGTCAAGTACAGAAGTAGGCGTAGCAATACGCAGAAGCAGATGGAAGAAAACAGCAGCGGCATCGACGCCTAAGAAACTCTAATGGTAGCCCAAGATTAATACTAGACTTATTGCCGTGGCGAATCTAGATGTGGTAGAGTACGTATGAGGTTGATTTGTTGATTTGAGGTCTACATAGTACCTGCTATTGTTATCTAGACCGCTCGCAATGAGAATGAGTTGCCTTTGACGACTTGCTTATCACTTGCTAATACAGTAGCTTATAATGTCCGTAAATATCGTCATAATTATCAAGCGTAAACAATAAGAGTAGTACGATCTTAATCACGGTAGTTAGTTAATTCAGGCCAATAGACCCCCACTGGCACTGTAGATTCCTGGGTTTTTTCTTCCTTTTTTCGAAATATCGCCGCCCCCAAGAAACTCAAGACTTCTCTGTCTCTCTCTCTGTATCTCGCACTTGGGAATTTCCATCAATTTTGCGCACATTGGATCCCCCACATACCTTGCTTATCAATTCTTCATTGCTTCATCCGCCATCTCCATCTGTGTCTGCGTCTGAATTTGCTCTTGCCCATCTATCAATCCGATTTAGGACCACTCTTGGAGCCGCGTGACCACCACTTCAGATCAGACCTGTCTGCCCCCTTTCTCGCCCTCATCTCAGTTGTCTCCAACCCATTCCAGGACGCCTCGTTTTCGACGAGGTTTTTTCTTCTCTTTTTTTTTCTTTTCCTTTTTGTTTTTTGCTCGTCGTGCGGCCACTTAAAGTAAGCAAGAAACGAGTCCAACCCCGATAAGCCAACCAGACTACCTACACACACAAGGAATCAGCCTCCAATCCAGCCTCCACCCCTTGTGTAGACTTTTTCTTTACCCTGTGTCCCTTGTAGTCGGTGGCCGGTCTTGTGTTTGTATAGCATAACTACGGACTCCGTCGCCTTGTTAAAGCTGGCTGTGACCGCTCTTCTTCCTCTCTTTGTTTCTCTCTCTTTTTCTCCCCGCCCAGAGAGTGCGTGTGCAGTAGTAACGCCATCTGCCGTATAATACCGCACCTAAGCTATATATTCACAGCCCCCTGATACCAATATGGTTTTCTCTGATCGCCGTGGCAGCGCCGATGAGGGCGTGCTCGCCACTGCTGAGGAATACTATTCCTCAGAATCTCGCCATGGTCCTCGGAAGCGGACCTTCTCACAGGTTGGTGCTTCATAGTAGATATACTTTTGCATACTATCTTGTCTCTTCTGTTCTAACATGTGCTTAACTTGCAGAACGGTGCTAACCGTGCTGAACAACGCCTTGCTCATGTCGAGCCATTCAGACGAGGCAGTCATGGTACGTCATAACACACGCCCACCTACATGTGTCATAGATCGTGACTTTCCCCCTTCTAGTGCTGTACTTTGACTAACATGTATTGGTGAAAAGACGAGGCCTCAACCCTCCGCCACCAAAAGTTTGCAATTGATGTCGAGTCTACTCTGCAAAACTTGAGAGATCAGGAAGACACCGATGGCAACATGCAAATTACCATCGAAGACAATGGTCCCAAGGTACGTCGTTATCTCATCCCATCTCTCATTATACTTATACCAGGGCTTGACTCTCTACGAGTTTCCATTTTGGGCCTATAGGAAAGCACTACCGCAAATCTGCGAAACTCTCTAAGCTAACGATTGGCCCACCCTTGTTTTCACCCCTCCATATAGGTTATCAGCCTACGCACAGCTGCCTCGGCTGGCCATAACAGATACGAAATTCGTGGCACATATGCGCTGTCGAACCTTTTGCAAGAACTGTCACTTGCCAAAGAGTACGGCCGCAAGCAGATTGTTCTAGATTATGCTCGTCTAATTGAAAATCCTGTGCGTCGTCTATCACGTCGTATCGCGACAGAGTTCTGGACTAGTTTGACTCGCCGTCTTGATGCAACCAGTATCCAAATTGCTGCTAGAGATCCCAAGGACTGGACCGATGACCCAAGACCACGCATTTATATTCCCGTCGGTGAAGCACGTCAGTATGAGTACTATATGCAGGTAGCCAAGAGCAAGCCAGAGATGCGTCTGGATGTCCAAATGTTGCCTGAGAAGGTGACACCCGAGGTTATGCGTGACTTGAACAACAAGCCTGGTATCCTGGCTCTGGCCATGGAAGAGCACGTCGATGCCGAGACTGGTGCTACCGAGTTGCGTGGTGTGCCATTTGTTGTCCCCGGTGGTCGGTTTAACGAGTTGTATGGCTGGGACTCTTACATGGAGAGTCTCGGCCTTTTGCTCAACGATCGTGTTGACTTAGCTAAGGGCATGGTTACCAACTTCTGTTTCTGTATCGAGCACTACGGAAAGATCCTCAACGCCAACCGGTCATACTACTTATGCAGATCTCAGCCACCCTTCCTGACCGACATGGCTCTACGAGTTTACGACAAGATCAAGCACGAGGAAGGTGCCAAAGATTTCTTGCGCAACGCCATCAGAGCTGCTATCAAGGAATACCATAGTGTGTGGATGGCTGAGCCCCGCTATGATACTGTCACCGGCCTGTCTCGCTACCGTCCAGAGGGGCTTGGTGTGCCTCCCGAAACGGAGGCCGACCACTTCCTCCACATTCTGGAACCATATGCCAAGAAGAACAACATGGCCTTCGAGGAGTTTGTCGAGGCATACAACTTCGGCAAAGTGAAAGAGCCCGAGCTAGATGAGTACTTCCTTCACGATCGCGCTGTGCGCGAGTCGGGACACGACACCTCGTACCGTCTGGAGAAGGTTTGCGCCAATCTCGCCACTATTGACCTGAACTCTCTGTTGTACAAGTACGAGTCAGACATTTCACGTGCCATCCGTGAAGTTTTCGGTGATAAGCTTGAGATTCCTGCGTCCTTCTGTGTTGGCGACATGAAGCCAGGCGAGATCCAGACATCAGCTGTCTGGGATCGCCGCGCCAAGAGAAGAAAGATGGCCATTGACAAGTACCTTTGGAATGCCGACGAGGGAATTTACTTCGACTACGATACTGTCAAGCAACAGCAATGCACCTATGAAAGTTGTACTACTCTGTGGGCGCTGTGGGCTGGAGTTGCCTCCCCCAAGCAGGCTGCAGAAATGGTTTCCAAGGGTCTGCCGCGTTTTGAGGCAGTCGGTGGTCTGTTGTCAGGTACGGAAAAGTCACGTGGAGCTATTGGACTAGACCGGCCTAACCGTCAATGGGATTTCCCGTACGGTTGGGCACCGCAACAAATGCTGGCTTGGACTGGTTTAGTACGCTATAGTTTCAAGGAAGAAGCCGAACGCTTGGCTTACAAGGTGAGTTTCTTATTCCATGCTATGAATCTGTGGCTATGGTTTACTAACATTCTCTACTATCATAGTGGCTCTTCATGATGACCAAGGCATTCGTCGATTTCAACGGTGTTGTAGTTGAAAAGTACGATGTGACAAGACCCATCGATCCTCATCGTGTCGATGCTGAGTACGGCAACCAGGGTCTCAACTTCAAGGGTGTTGCCAAGGAAGGGTACGGATTCTCTCTATATATCCCGATATGACATATTGCAGCTACTAACTATTCTTCTTTCTTTCTGACAGATTTGGCTGGGTCAATGCTAGTTACATCCTAGGTCTAAACGTGGTGAACGTGCATATGCGCCGTGCGCTTGGCACATTGACGCCGTATGATGTATTCCGTGCGGCAATGGACAAGGCCGACGAGGAAACGCTTGCCGGACTTGCCTAAGCATGTGACTTGACATAACTTAGAGATGAAATATGGCATGATTACTGAACGGGACAATTAAAAGAAAGAAACAAAGGTACAATACTTTGTTACAAGACCATCTATCGGGCCATGATAGTGGCTCAATCTGCATTTGTACATTGTTGTAGTACATATGAAGCATATACAACAAGTACGTACTATGATTATCAATATTAGGTACTTGGCTTCGGCCGAGGGTGTCTTCGGAGAAACGAGCAGAGGAACAAACAGGCCGCTAGGCCGGAGTTCTAGTATAGATGGGAGGTTATATAATAAGTTTTATTAGTTACCATACTATAACTGAACCTAAAAATGATTCAAGACAAGATATCGAGATCGTGAAAGTGAATGGTATGCACGGTATGTGACGAGGTATCATATTTAATGTCATTTATGAAGATTGTGAAATGTATGTATTGGAAGCTTCAATATCCAACAAACGATATTAATGATCAACATAACATTATTCAATACATATAAATATTTCAAGTCGATGTCCTCTATCTTATTATTCTACCTTTGCCTTGAAATGGAACGTCTTACTATATGTGGAGTAGATGTTTCTTTGCCCTGATATCCGTTTTTCCAGATTTCCGTGCTCGAGATGGCATTTCGTCTCACAAGACAGGGTTTTGTAGTTATACATGCAGCAACATCTCTGGAAAGTAAACTAACTAGTCATTCTTTTGCAAAATCCGTGAAAATCCGGGGAAATGCTTACTTGTAGAATCGAACTTATCATGTTAACTCGGGATTCGGTAACATGGCAGTCAAGGGTTTTGATGTTAACCCTAGAGTTTACTGTTTGTTCGGCTACTGTTCACGTCAACATATATGTAGTAGAACTATAGACATTTGCATGACATGTGATGATTGAATTTTAGCTTCTCAAGGATAGAAATCGCCACATCCACACAAAAAATAGTCACAAACAAAGATATCGACGATCTGGGGTTGCTAAATCCGGCTAATAGGGCATATAGTCTGTCTTTATTGGCCCATGCTATAGTGAGTGGATGTTCTATCTCCCTTTGGCCCCCTGCCAATAAAACGAATACCACGATGTAGAGAGCTTTCCACGGACGGAGGGATGTCTAATAATTCCAGATGATGAGTCTAAAGCGCAGCAAAAGAGTCTGGATATACTTTAATACAATGATAAGTAGACATACAGTGTGATAGAGCACAGACCTAAAACTACCTGCAGCTACTGGCTCCCCCAGATTCTGATTTCTGGCAGCGTGACATTCTTTAAATTCCCTTCCATCCTTGGGTAAGTGAAATCGCTGCGCTTGGCATCTGGCGTTCCGCTGACCATCTTGCCTTTAGCTAACCTCGGCCTGCCATTGGCTGCCCCCGGACTTTTTTATTTGTTACCGCTCCTGCTTCCTCACCCTTGGGGCCTTTAGAAGCAAGGATAATTAAACCGTTAGGTTTTTTTCGTTCAGTTATAGACAGCATCAACAATACGTCAATCCTTCAACAGGCTGATTCGGGAAGTAGATCTAGAGAAGAAAGTGCCATGTATCTTGACTTGAAAGTAGAGGTCCCTTCTAGCCGAGTCGAGCTATATTGCTGACTAGCGGAGGTACAGCAATACTAGCATGTATTGTCCATGGTACAAGAGAAAACAAGAAACAAAACGAGTCACCCGATGCTTAAGCTATGGTTTAGCCACCAAGAAAGTAGTAGCAGAATGGAACGAGAAGCTGCTCCCATGCCGAGTCGGGTCAAGGCCCAGGCCGAGCCGCTTGCCGAGGAGTCACAAAAATAAACAAGTGAATGTGAACAAAATGTTAGTTGCAATAGTACTGAGCAAGAGAAGAGCCATCAATAGTAGATCAACAAACTTAGCTCAACTAGTATCTATAAAAACCCAGGTCTGGCTCTTTAGTTGAGGTGTATTTCTAGGCGAGCTCTTAGTAGATCGAGCAACCCTTCCTGATCTTGTGATCTTTCTATTATTAAACTCCCCTAACTGTTCTGTTTATGTAAGTCCCGGGAATCTGCCTCCAGGCCGCTGGCGGTGACATCATTGTCTATTATCACACTAAGAAGGGGGAGGGGGGAAGCTGTCTAGTCAGTGGCTTTACTTCCGTTTCTCCTCTGGCCCGAAGAGCTAGCCAAAAACCTCAAACTACGCCTCCGGCCAGCACTAATAAAGGCTTGGCCCGCCATTCATATTATTTTGTCGTTGCATCAGACTTGACTTGAGGTTTCTAACAATATATATAACATACAATACAGATAACCATAAAATCGTACTATATCTCTATGTCCTTATACCTCTATTATCACGACAAACCTAATCGACTCTTTGTCCAACATGGCTGCCAACAATATGCTCAGTCTCTCTGTCGACCCGTCACAGGAGGAGGCGCTCTACCAGCAAGAAGTCGAAGCCGTCAAGAAGTGGTGGAGCGAGCCACGCTGGCGCTACACTAAGCGCGCCTTCACAGCCGAGCAGATCGTACAGAAGCGCGGCAACCTACCCATCGAGTATCCCAGCAACACACAGGCCAAGAAGCTGTGGAACATTCTCGAGAAACGTTTCGCCGAACGGGATGCCTCGTACACATATGGCTGTCTAGAGCCGACCATGGTCACGCAGATGGCCAAGTTCCTCGATACCGTCTATGTTTCGGGCTGGCAGTCGTCCGCCACGGCGTCGAGCACAGACGAGCCGGGTCCCGATCTAGCTGATTACCCTTATGTAAGTTCCTTAGTTTCATCTTCTTCTTCTTGATCTCCGGTACTAATACAACTCCAATTGTGTAGACTACCGTACCTAACAAGGTCGGCCACCTGTTCATGGCCCAACTATTCCATGACCGCAAGCAGCGCCAGGAACGGCTCAGCGTTTCACCAGCGGAACGCGCCAAGCTAGCTAACATCGACTATCTACGGCCAATCGTTGCTGATGCTGATACTGGCCACGGCGGTCTGACAGCCGTGATGAAGCTGACCAAGCTGTTCGTAGAGAAGGGTGCGGCCGGCATTCACATTGAGGATCAGGCGCCAGGCACTAAGAAGTGCGGTCACATGGCGGGTAAGGTGTTGGTGCCAATCAGCGAGCACATCAACCGGCTAGTGGCCATCCGCGCCCAGGCAGACATCATGGGCGTCGACCTGCTATGCGTAGCCCGCACCGATGCCGAGGCTGCCACGCTGATCACATCGACCATTGATCCCCGCGACCACTCCTTCATCCTGGGTGTGACAGCGCCAGGCCTGAAGCCACTTTCTGAGCTCATCAACGAAGCAGAGCTATCCGGCCAGAGCAGCGCGCAGTTACAGGCTATCGAGGACGAGTGGCTAGCCAAGGCAAAGCTCTCACGCTTCGATGACGCAGTGGCTACGGCGCTATCAGCTGCTAAAAAGACCGAGGCCGATATCCAGGCGTACCGTAATGCGGCTAAAGGCAAGAGTAACAGCGAGGCCCGGCAGCTGGCTGCACAGGCGGGCGCTGGCAACGTCTTCTTCGATTGGGATGCGGCACGCACGCGCGAGGGCTACTACAGACTCAAGGGCGGCTGCGACTGCTCGATCAACAGAGCCGTTGCTTATGCGCCTTACTGCGATGCTATATGGATGGAGTCGAAGCTGCCCGACTTCCGGCAGGCCGAAGACTTTGCCAAGGGTGTCCACGCCGTGTGGCCAGAGCAAAAGTAAGTTCTCCTATACTACCCAACACTCTCGATTAATACTAACTAGACCTTCTTAGACTTGCTTACAACCTCTCGCCCTCGTTCAACTGGAAGACCGCCATGGCCCACGCCGATCAAGAGACTTATATCCGGCGCCTGGCCTCATTGGGTTACTGCTGGCAGTTCATCACTCTGGCCGGTCTACATACTACCGCACTGATCAGCCACCAGTTTTCCGAGGCCTACAGTCGTATTGGCATGCGTGCCTATGGTGAGCTGGTGCAGGAGCCCGAAATGGACGGTGGCGTCGATGTCGTCAAGCACCAGAAATGGAGTGGTGCCAACTATGTCGACGACCTGCAGAAGATGGTCACTGGTGGTATCAGCAGCACATCAGCCATGGGCAAGGGTGTGACCGAGGACCAATTCCACTAGAGCAACGGAGTAGCCATGCCAAAGAATATTTGCTTGTTTTTGTCATCTAGTTATCATGGTCTGTATATGTTTTGTGGCATCGTTCTTGAGAACACATGCTGTTATTAGTAGTCATTATAGGGTTGCCATAGGGTTATATGATCAATTTAGGCCAAGCTATCTAAGCTCCAACATGTGAATCCCCTGTAAACACTTGTAGAGCCCCTGTATTGTAGCATTGGAATAGCACTGTAAGGACGGACTAGTGCACCAATGATGTCACGCGGCCCCTCTAAATCGCACCTAAAGCTTGAGCTTCGGAGCTCCAAACTCCACTCACAACCTCGCCTGCCTTGAGCATTGCATTTCGAACAAAGCACAAACAGTTAGCTAAGAAACACCTTTTTTTGCTGGTTAATTTTATTATCTGACGCAAAAACAGCCAAACCAATCTGAGAAGATAGAAGATATAGTGTCGGTCTACCCACTATGTCCGCGACGCCGGCCCAGCTGGGCTTCTTGGCCATCTATAACCCGTCGCTGGGCACGACAGACGATACCATAGACGACCAGATCGTGTACTATGCCTCACAGAAGTCGTTATCTAGAAAACGCCGCCATCGACGCCGCGGTGGTCTAGCAGACGTCGCGTCACCGGAAGAACGAAACGAACGGCTACGCCAAATCGGCTTGGCTCAAGGCATGATCGAGTTCGGCCGTAGTTTTGCCGGCGATCAGGCCGTCGACTTTGTTGAGACCGAAAAGTCACGTGTGCTTGTACACGAGCTGGAGAAGGACTGGTGGATTCTCGCCGTAAGTTGCTATTTCCTAGCCGTTCTTCTCTAGATTGATACTATTTATACGATGTGTCTGGGTGCTAACTAATGGACAGTCTGTCGATCTGACTCGGCTTCCGTTGCCGCCTAAGTTGCCAACTGGGAAGCAGGCCGCGCCACTTGAGGATAAGTACGACTATTCCACGCGAGATGTGAAGCCAGCTAGCCTGTTGTTGCGTGACCTGTTGCGCGCTCACTCGGTATTTTTGCTGCATCACGCGCCCTCATTGACCGCCTTTGTTGAGCGCCACAAGCGATCCCGCTTCATCGCCGTGCTGGGCCGCTACTGGGACCTTTTTTTTATCAACCTGGGACGTCATGATTCACGGCAACCCTATCCGTAGTCTGCTGGGTGGCATCAACTTGGCCGCGTCAGGCGAGCTTGGCTTCGGCGTCGGAGAAGAGAAGCTAGGTAGTGGCGAAAGAGAGGTCCTAGAAGGTCTGCCGTGGCGAATGGAAGGTCTGGTGGACATGGTGGTGTCGAAGTTTGGAAATGCTGATGACAATGCTGGCCCGGAGCAGCCCGTGGCAGGCCCCGCGAGACTGGACGGTTCATCAGTAAAGCCACCGGCAGCGCTATCTTGGCTTGGTCTGGGTCGCGAACCGGCTACTGATGACGGCGCCGTGTTTCTCGGCGTCGGTGCCTTATCACGAGAATCGCTCCGTAGTATCGTTCACTGGACCGAGGACCTTTACACGTGGGGTGAGAACACCTACTGTGTCGTCAACCCGTCATCGACCAAGGCAGCACGGAAATCACGCCGTGGCACAGTGAGTGGTGCCGCCCTTGATGGTCGACCCGTGCGCACTAAGAGCGTGACGCTACGGCGACGAAACTCCATTGCAGAGGATAACTTAGGCACTTCACCACGACGAAGGCTGCGTACGTTGCCACCGATTACAATAGTAAATTCGCTGGTAGATCCTTTGGCATCTCCAGCCACGCCCATCATTGCTCAGACGCTATCGTCATCGCCCGAAGGTAGCAAGTTCGGCATTCCTATTCGCTCGCCACTCGCCACTTCGACATTGGCTACACAACAGCAAGAGAACCCTGATGCCATATTATCAGCTAAACTTGCCGGTATCTCAGAGTCAGACTTTCCACCAATGCCAACTTATTCAGAAGTCGGGTCTCTGGTGGGGAGTATACAGGAAGAACCGTCGATGGAAGAGGAAGCCTCACAAACCACAGATACTGAGCCGTTTCCGACTCTACTTCCTAAGCCCCTCGAAACACCAATGAGCTGTAGCCCTAGCGATGGCGCCATGGACAAGTTCAAGTCCTATCTCAAGCTGGGATACGGCACGTATTGGTCGTTGGGAGGCAACGGTTCTGTTGGCCCTGGTGACAAGGGAAAGCTTCTTGACAGCCCTGGCGTAACTGCCATCCCAGATCCCCGCAAACTAGATGACGCCGCAAGTCATTTCCTGATAGGTCTTCGCCGTGAAGCTGAGGGCCAGTTGACAGAAGAAGAGGAGGAAAGTGATTTGTCTGATGCCGGTGAAAGCCAGCCGCGCAGTAAACGGACGCTACTACGAACCGTCAGAGTTACGCTTGCAGATAACACCGAAGACGACGACCAAACCAAAAAACTACGTGTCGTTGTCTACGCCAACAAACCCTTTATATTCGTTTTACTATTTGATCCGGCAATTGCTGGTCGCGCACTATCTACCGAGCCGCTATACCGAAATTTGCACGCACAGCTTGCTCCTATCCGCAACAGTCTCGTCTTGAACACCACACAAAGAATTCCACGGCCGTATCCAGGCATCTTTGATATTACATATGATCCCAAGACATATACGACACTCTGTTCTGTACCCAATATCCCCGTACCTGCCTCCAACACACCAACACCCGCCGGTATGATCGGGACCGTTGAGACACGTAAGGAACCTTGGTCACGTATGGAGGCCATGGCTACACATGCTCAACTACTTAACATATGTACAGCAGTCGCACGCCGACCAACCGAAGTTGAGAGGTCCTGCAAGACGAGCCGTGGGTGGTGGATTGTATGGACACGAGTGATGAAGGAGAAGGAGGGGGGCACTGAAGGCGGTACGAGTAGTTTGTCAGCATCCATCACGGGGGCAGCTGCCGATGACGGCACAGGTGGTCTAGAGACTATCGTCGAGTCACCTGTAGGATCGTTTCGGCAAGCTCCTAAAGCCAAGAACACAGAACCAGAAACCAACAATGGAGAAGCATCAACATTGACCGAAAACAACAACAATGACGATAAACATGACGGCGAAGACAACGATAGCACACATCATCGACGAAGTCTTAGTGCTAGTTCCAGCGGCAGCACCGAACGTGACCGCGAGACAATGGTACGCAAGCGGCCACCACGCGTGGTTAGCAAGGAAGTTTTCCTCGTCAGAAGAGCTAGTGACCACGTTGCCTGGCGGAGCTTCGGGTCTGCGTTGGTTGATGGCGTAGATAGTGCGACGAGGTTAGGCGGTGGTATTGGAGTTGATTCAAGACGCTACGTCGAGGGTTTGCTTAGTGTGCTGTAGGCTAGCACGTCATGGCTAGCACGAGACGGGGGTGGTCTTCATAATGATGGTGGTGGCTATCATGGCATAGACGAGGATGTAGATCGCCTGTTATATGGTAAAGGCTCAGAAGGCAGTTAAGCTAGGCCAGTTTATGAATAGTCACTAGCTATAGACATGAGAATTATATGAATATTTATTTAACCATTGATTCATTTTTAAGATCGAATAATTTGCATCAAGATAATCTACGCAAACAGTATTTTGATAGAGTTTTTTTTTGTACATACTGATGTCCTTGGGTGGGCTGTGTATGCTAATATTTAGCAGCTATATACTTCATGTTAATTTCCAGAAATAAATATGATGTTTTATATTCCCTAGACACCGCCGATCATCCGCATTAACGACAAGTCCCTAAATTAAGATGAACTTCTAAAGAACAAGGCAAGGCAACTGATAGTGTAGTGTATACATTGAATAGGCACGAAATTGACATTTCCAGTAAATAAAAATTGTCCAAAACTTTTGTGTTCTGTATTGTGAAAGATATGGCCCAGATGTTGGATCAAGCGAGTGAGATCCAAAGACATCTGTTTTTGGTCCAGCTACTAGGAAGTAGATAAAACAAAGGCCAAGAGCCAAATATATATGTACAAAGAAAGAGTATATGGAAAGAGAATATGCGGTGACAGACGAATAGAAAGTAAAAAACTCATAGAGTATGTCAAAAGACCATCCCATAAGTGATGCATCTAGCTACTCGCACAACATATATCTATATAAGATAGATAAAAAAAAAATACAGCGCAAAATAGAAGCATGTCACCAAATGTTACAACAGACATGATATCGTGTGTACATAGTAGTGAACTCCATCTAATCATAATTTGACCCTCCCGAAAAAATCCCGTTGTTTCCCTGATATTTGGTATCCCTTAAAGGTTGTATGAAAGAAGAAGAAAGAAAAATGAAAAAGGTGCTCTCTTCGGCTTACTGCGTGGTACGGATGAGTTTGTTATAAAAGTGAATTTTGACCGTGAAATGATCGTCCCCATGTACCGTTTGGGCCAGAAGCAGTGTGAAGGAGAAAGACAAAGAGAGCAAAAGAATAGAAGATAGGTGAATGATGGTGGTGTCGTAGGCGGTCGTTGAGGAGGCTTTCAAAGTCTCATCATAAAAGGCAGCGCTGAATATCAGACGTTGCACTAAGATGTGATCAAGGGGAAAGAAAAGCCATTTAGTTGATAGACCAGTCGATGGTCTCGGTACCAGCGTCCAGGGAGCCGAACAGGTCGGTGAAGACCTTCTCGGAACCGTCAACGTGGTCGGCAGTGCAGCCCATGCACTTGTCACGAATAGTGGCAGTGAGCGATTTACCGTTGGAGGCAGTGATAGTGACAGTCTTGCCACAGTAGCTGTTACCGTTGGAGACGGTGCCCATGATATCGTGAGAGATAGCGACGATGTAGTCGGTAGTGTCCTTGCCGGTGTCATCGTAGCCGCAAGAGCCCAGGCCCAGAGTGTAGTAGGTCAGCTCACCATCAGTGTAAGTGGCAGACGAGCTAGAAGAAGAGGTGGAAGAGGTGGCAGCAGCAACCGACGAGGTCGAGCTGGTAGTGGCCTCAACGTAAGCCTGAGTGGAAGACGAGGTCGGGCTAGTAGTGGCCTCAACGTAAGCCTCAGTGGACGACGAAGTAGTAGCAACGTACTCCTGGACGGAGGTCGAGGAGGTAGTAGCAACGGGAGTGGTCGACGAAGAAGTGGTAAGAGGAACGTAGACCGAGGTGGCCAGAGTAGTGGCCTCGCTACTCTCATCTCACTTGAATAATCAATCATTAGTTCATGTTAGTTGGTCTCAGGCGCCTGCTTGCCTGTCTACTTGTGAGTCTACTAGGTACTAGGGTTC
>RHLR01000178.1:0-32468 GCA_009806335.1 Davidsoniella australis
GGCCTCAAAACGGTGCTTCGAAAACGACAAATGTCGAAAAAGAAAGTGAGAATGGACAGCAGCATTGGGAATATGTGCTGGTCGCTCTTGAAAACCCACGACGAAGGGGAAAAATTCGTCTTTGGACAGAGGAGGAGGCACCATGAACTCAAAGGTACCCCCCCGAGGGTTGTAGGAGGGAAGGTTGAGCAGGTTGGTAGAGACACAAAGGAAAAGATTAGAGTGCTTAGAGTGCAAGGTCGGTGTCGTGGGATCGGGAGGGGTTAAGCAGCATTGAGCTAAACTTTCTTCACAACATTGTAATATCTGAATAGCAGAGTAATGAAAAGTAGCGATATTTGTATGAAGGAAGTAGGTGTCATATTAGTTGTCAAGTAGCCAGACAAAAATCGTTGCAACTTACGCTTCGAACGTTATCTTACCACTAGAGTACGTCTTCAGAACCTTAGCCTGTAGCAATTGTCCCGCTTCCCACTGCATATCTACAATAGCTATATCAGCCTGAAGTCCCCTTTTCAAACTACCCGTTTCCTCTTCATCGAATACACTATATGCCGTGCCTCCAGTAGCGGCTGTCACAGCCTGCGCCAACTCTAGAGTGAAATGCGGGTTGACAGTCTCCGTGGAAGCCGGCTCACGTGCCGATCGTCTAGTCGTGGCAACATAAAGATTCGGCAACGGAGCAAGTGGGGCAGACGGCGCATCACTGCCAATGGCCAAGACAGAACCGGCATCTGCGAATTCAGGGTACGCAAAGGCGCGACCGCAGCGCTTGGTGCCTAACAAGCGAGGCCATTGCCGTAGAATAGCCGGGTCGGCATGCACCGGGTGGATGCTAGCAGTGATGCCGAGAGCGCCAAGACGTGCGACGTCTTCGGGCGCCGTGAGTTCGAGATGCTCAATGCGGGGTCTGAGAAGAGCAGGTGCATGAGAGGCAATGGCATCGGCTGCTACATGGACAGTCTGGTCGCCAATAGCATGCAGAGCAACCTGCAGGCCATGGCTAGTCGCACGCGCCACAGCAGGACCCAGTATATCGGCAGTCCAGATTGGTTCGCCTGCAGCCTCACCTGATGCATAGGGCTGCTGCAGTGCAGCTGTGCAGGCATCGATGACACCATCGCAAATGAACTTGACACCGGTGATGCGGCAGTCGGGAGAAGACTGCTTGTTGAACTCGGCCTTGAGTTCTGCCGCACGGTCGACTTCGGCCAAGGTTCCGGCTTCGGTTGGTTGTGGCATGATGCACCAGTATGCAATCAGATTAACCGGTAATTTTCCGCCACGACGACGACGCAGTTCTAGCGCCGCCGTCCAACCACCCTCGTCCATGGCCATTTCGATCATTCCGGTGTATCCGGCGGCCGTGTAGGCGTCGAGAGCAGCAGAAAGCGCCTCGACTTTGGCGTCCATAGTAGCCACACGGGCCAGATGCGGCCACACGATAGTCATGACGGCGTTCTCGGTCATCAAGCCAGCCGGTTTTCCATCGGCTGTGCGCGCAATCTTTCCGCCCTTAGGATTCGGCAGATCGGCAACGTTCATTTCCGCCAAAGCGGCATCGTTGCACCACTGGAAATGTAAATCTTTCGATTCGACGAAGATTGGGCGCGGATCAACGTCTGCCAGAGCCGCTGCTGTAGCCTGGTCGCCTGTCATGTGGTGCATCCAATGGCCAGCCAGAATTCGCGGAACATCAGGGTTCGCTACAGCATATTCCTTGAGCGCCGCTAGAATGTCTTGCAGATTCTCGCATTTGGCTAGGGATAGCTTCGTCAAGCTCTGGCCCAAGGTTAAGAAGTGCATATGGCCATCAATAAAGCCAGGCAGCACAACCTTGCCGTCAAGATCTTTAGCTTCGGCAAAGCCAGACTTGTCAGCTCCGCCGATAGCAATAACCTCCTCATCCGAATCATGGCCGACGTGCAAGATTTTGCCTGATACGGAGTCGAATGCAATACACGTCTCAAAATGATGGCCAGGCTTAACGAGGCCTGATGCCTGGAAGATCCGGCCATTGTACAAAAGAGTTGCCATTCTAGCTGGGATTGTTAAAGAGACAGAATAAAACGTTGAAATCGTGAGATAAGATAGAACCTGCTAAACAAAATGTACTAGATATCTACGTTTCTTTAGGCTGCTTGGGCTTCGTTATATGTTAGCATCATAACAAGTGATCATTAACCCCGCTATTGACTCTGTTACGAGATATATTAACTAACATAAATGCAACTTACATAACTCTTCCAGAAAAGGAAAGCAAGAACAACAAGCTAGCTCCATTCCTCAGGTTAGATTTGATTATATTTAACGTCTACCTAAATCACTAAGATCATACGACGCCATTCCTCAGGTTAGCTCGACTAGGTACAGTTATAGCTGTAAAAACGCCACCGTAAAACGCCTCATCCGATATGCATGCAAACAGTGTGGCGTTATGGCCCTTTTTGATCACTAGTTCATACATTGTACATAGTAAGGCCCTCACAGTTCACATTTATTTCATTAGTAATGATCATTTCTTGATATTAAAACAAAGCTCATAATATGCGGTTTGCAATCCTGTTGAAACCTGCACTTTATATCATGCTCACAACAAGATAGCAACTCTAGTCTATCAACTACATCGTTATCAACCCCTCCATAGGGAAAAAAAAAAAGCAAGGTTTATTTTATTCCACCTGCTTTTACACAATGTTCTCCAAGCCACGTCCATAGCCTTGCACATGAGCAATTAGCTCCCTGCTGATAACAACCTCATCCTCTGCCACCTCCTCACCAAACTCACTATCCGAGTCCTCATCATCCTTCTCTGCAGCTACAGACGCGGCTGCGATTTGCTTAGCAGTAGGGAACATGATCACTCCGTCCTTGATAGTCCAGTTGCGCCGACGGGCATACTGGATCACAGCGCCTTCAGAATCCATGAATAGAAGAGACTTGGCCGAGGCTATCGACATACTAGTGTATGCAGACTCGCTGGAGGTTGCAATCTCAGAGCGAACAAGCTCAGAGAGGTTCTAAAAAATTAAGATGATAGATTAACAATCATGTCCATATGTCAATTTCGCGGCGATTACTAAAAAGGGGATTCTTACCTGGCTAAACACTGCATATTCCTCGCCGGGGACATGTTTGCCTTGCAGCGCCTTCCAAATCATGTCGTACCGGCCCTCGGTGAGCCATCTCTCCAGTTGAATGGGGTACCCCAAGAAGGGGTCTTCACTGATAAGTTGCACCATCTTAGCATTAGACATAATCTCATGCTCACGGCCATCCACCGTCTTCTTGGGAATCGGCGCATTCAGTAATGGTTCCATTTCGCAGTTGAACTGCGCATAATCCGACTGGCTCAACAGAAGTAGTAGGTACAAGCCAATAATACGGCGCTGCTGAGTTGTTTCCTCGGCCAAGATCCAGCGTGGCACCGCCTCGTAGCACATCTTAGCCTGAGAAACGAAGATGGCAAATTCCTTAAAGTTTTGACCACGAATCGCTGTCAGCGCACCGAGTTCGTACACTTCGCGGATTAGGCTTGTTACGGCCACGCGGGCCGCCTGATCTTCCTCGCTCTCGCGCTGGCTGCCGTCAGCGAGCGTGTTGAGTACTGGCAAAGGCGGCGTTAACATGTTGTGCTTCAAGAGGGTGAGCTTGGCTACCGATACGGCCTTCTTGGCCTGTACTAGAGACGAAGCATTCTTGATCTTTTCAACGGCGGCAACAATGGCCGGGTTGAGTCCCGTAGAAGCAGGCATTATATCTATCGGATTGGTTTTGAAGGGGACGTTGCTCAAGCGTTTCCTTCTATTTGATGGTGTTGTCGAGATCGATTGGGCGGTTCGAATAAGAGAGGGTCTTGATGAGCTCTTGCGATTATGAATATCTTATCGCAGTTAGAAACCTCAAATGTAACTAAGCGAGTAGAAAAACCCAAGATAAACCAAAGTAGAATGCAATTGGTGGTGATGTCTGGAATGATTGCTCCCAAGACTGAAGTTTGGTGAGCTGTTGATGATAGCGGTTGTTATTATGGCCGCGGGGCGGGTCTTTCTTCTAGCAAGGCTGATGCACGCTTGCGTAAAGCCATCGCTGACTAGCAAAGTAGCTTAGTCTTCAAGTTGCTTACTAGGGAGCTTGTGCCACATGTATCACGCTCAAGTGGCGCTGTGGCTGATTTCTTTTATTGTAACCCTATAACCCTAACTATATAGCTAGAATGTTAAATTACACGCAAATATTTTGGATAATTTGTTATCGCTTTCGTGAACTACACACCGCTTCCATCACTCGATTCTGACTAGGTATGTTCTAGAGATTGTGATGTAACAAACGAACCTTGGTGGATATAAAGTTGAAATGAAACAACAAGATGGATATCAAATGAATGTTGAAAAGAGCGATAATCACCTTTCAACCAGCAGACAAGTTGGTTTATATAGGAAATCTTGAAGCTGGCATAGAACGCGTTGTCGGCAATATATTTATAGGACATTTGATCGTCGACTGCCAACACACTATACAAAACCTACTCAAAAAGATCGAGTTACAACTTGAGAATATCTAGTCCCTTACATAATCATCATCCATGACTGACTTCGACTACACTACTACAAACAGATACTATGACTTCCATACAAAATTTATATAACTACATGGATGTATTATGAGTTGAACTCACAACATGATGTCTTACATTATAGTCTGCGGCCTCATTGGCAAAAATGGCATATTAGTTCCTTTTTCAAGGTGAGGCGGCTTGATTCTATCGAAGTAACGGCTTATCTTGTCATGGATTGTTTTGTCCTGGCTTTTTTTGTACTGACGATGTACTCCGTATGGTGTGGAATTTCTAGAACCAATCGATTGATGTACAGTACGTACTCCTTAGTATGTACATAACCGTAACTGATATCCCTTTTTGGGACGAAAAAGAAATCTTGGAACTTGGCAGGACCTTCCAATCTCATTAGATATATTATATATGTGACTTGCTGGCTATTCCATTCCCTCTAATAATGTGTATATTTATATATTCATACAAGACAGAGAATTTAGCTAGGGTGGACATCACAGCTGCCTAGGTTACATGTAAGAGACCTCGAAAATCCCCTGACAGTTCTTTTTTTTTTTTTGCCTTATTGCCTTTTTTAGGTGGATGAGTGACAATGAACAAGACTTAGTCATCAATGCATATTTACATCAGCGATCTGATAAGGCCTCCCTGGATGAAAGGCCGGTTGGTTACATTATATTTACGTATACAGCTAATACATCCATTTCTAGCTTACTTGGAAAGTGCCAAGGATCTTTCATACTGTATATATATGTAAGTCACTAGTTCCTTAAAACTCATCAATTTTATCTTTTACATACACGGAAAAAAAGATGTTGTTTTTCTGAAAAGAAAACATCCATAATATCATTGTTACTCGTTTTTAGTTATGTCCTAAATAGTTTCGAAAAACGACTGAAGCGCTTCTTTCCAACCCAATATCAAATTATCTTCAGTGGCGCCCATCATACTGAGAACCTCCATGAATTTCGACGAAGATACTTCTAGGGAATCATTCTTTACAGACTCGTTCTTTGAAGTTAGCACTTGGAGACCAAACTGCAAAAGAGAATAACAAACAGCCCAGCCGATCGGGAACACGACCGCTGATATCTGGAGTTCGTGTAATGGTTCGTCTAATAACCTTGCGAAATTCTGTTGATGACTGATTAGCGATTGGCAGGCGTTAGCCGCATTTTTACATAAGCTTCTGGGATTTCCACCTGGAATTGGCCAAAGTAGAGATATCATAAGCAAACCCTGGGAATAGCACAAGTCAGCCCACGAGGCAACCACACTAGCCTGCGGTTCGGCTGACAATTCTGTCTTATTCTGAATAGCGGCCAAGTTCTCTCGCCACCGAAGTTGCCATGTGTCTAGGCTTCGCCTGAAACCCAGTGATTTCGCACTTAGGTCGGGGACGGAGAGAGGCTTGGCGTTATACTTGAGTAACATGCTGTGGATTTGCATCTTTAGAAGTGATACAGAGTAATACGATATTGATACTCGTTCCTGAAAATCATTGCGGTTGCTTTTTGTAAGTTGCTATATTAGTGTTAGAAACTTTATTTTAATACAAGGGACCAAGACAGTTACGAGATATATATACCTGACGTAAGTCATCGCCAATGACTAATAATGATGGACGTCCATATGCAATTGATACTTGGCTATAAAACACGTTAGCAACTTCTGATCCTTTGAAACTTTAGCGACGGTATTACCTTTCAAGACAATACAAAGTTCTTGTCAGGACATCGAATAGATCATCATCTTGATCACCGTCCATTGATGGGCGATGAGACAAATCGAAGAATAGACGAACAGCAAAACCAAGATATCTCCAGACATCGCCATCACTAGGGCTGAGGAGCAGATATATAGAGATAAGAAGAACACGCTGAAAAAGTCGAACATTTTCTCTTCTACTCGAATGTCTGCAAATCGAAGAAAAGGACGCCATTGATCGATTGAAATGCATTTTAGCTCTGGTTACTAGGCTCGAATTGCTATGCTTGGCTACTAGCATAGAGACCGCAATGATGACATGGAGAAATGCCTCTTCGTCGACCTCGTGCTCGTGGGAGTATGTCTCGTAGTTGGCAAGCATTGTTTGTAGATGCGAGCATTCTATGACTGGGTAAAAGAAATTGATGGAGCGCTGGAAAAGGCTAAATATCGACGAGACCATCGTGATAGGGAGCTGCTCTAGGTATTCGGACTGGTAAGTCGGGATTGAGGCCTCGCGTAACAGTGAAGCCTTTGTGATGAATTTCGATAGAGCGAGATTCGGATTTGCTTGTAAGAAATGACGCAAGTGACCGAATGCACTCCATGGCCCAAAGTAAATTAAATTGTCGGTTTCGATCTGGTATGCATTGTTCATAGGTTTGGCCTTTGGGACCACAAAGACAAATGATAGTCGTGATTTGACTGGTATTGCCGCTGTTGTAGGCACATTTCCTGACAAGGCCGGATTTGACATGCTGGCATCTAGCTCTCTGATGAGATCTATTAGCTCACAAAGACGCCTGCTGCACAGTTAGTTGGGAATCTAACCAGGATAGATCTACAAGTCACTTACGAAACTTGTACATTGTGCCCAAGCACAGGATCGTAAATGGCGCACTCTCGAGACGTACGAATGCATTCCTGGCAAGCTGGAATCTCTCTGGTGCATCTAGTTCGGCGGTCTCTGCAGGAGCTACAAGCAGGAAAAGCTTCGATGATGGCATCAAGTTGTTTGCTTAGAAGAGACGATGTTGTGGGGTCTCCTGAGCTGATAACCGTGCTTTGGTATGAACTTGGTCCGGATTCATCGATGATAGACAAGCTGCTGACGGGCTGAGATATGGATGCTACAGATTCTGCAAATAGGTCCGAGGGTGTGCTGAAAATGTTGAAAACTTCGGGATCTCGACCAACTAGCTCTTGCCACCAATTATCGCTATCGAATACTTTCCGAGCCTGTTGTGGCGTATGGAGTTGCGCAGAAATAGCGCTTTGGGTGCCGAGGCGATGAGGTACACCAGCTGTCATGAAGAATTGCCGGACGGGGACATTGCGGTGATACAAGCTATGGACTCGTCGTTGTGTGATAAAGCAATCAAGTTCCTCGAGGACGTGCATGTCATAAGAGATTCCTTCTTGTCCGAGCGGGTTCCGAAGACTAATGTCAATTATTTCCTGTAGGTAGATTGACGTGTCTACTAATGCTGGCCACCTGGCTGATAAACTGTTCTGTTGGCTGCTAGTTAACATTTATATGTTTAAACTCGAGTACGGCTGATCTACCAGTAATTTGACTGCAGACTCAAGAGCATCATTAGCAGCAGAGAATATACCTCCCCTCTGGATTTCCGCCTGGTGGTTTCGCAAGGCGTAGAGCAACAGATGACTGGCTTGGAACGCATTATTCCCAATCTCAAAGGTGACAATAAAGCCGCCAAGATCCATCACCTTCAGAGCAGAATTGATAATCTCGATAGAAGCCGCTACACCGAGAATGAGAGACTCTTCAGAAATGGCAATGTTTCTTGAGCATGGCCGATTGAGAACAACTTGACAGATAAGGGCCGCCGATATAGCCCACGAATTGGTTGAAGCATTCGTCATGAGCCGTGCGAGGAGGCTTTGCATGATATCCCGTCGTTGGTTTTTCCAGGCTTCATAGGTCATCGAGGAAGGGACAGCCTCGTCAAAGAACTGGACGCCTTGAACTTGAGATTGGATTAGTCGAATGCGTGTATGAGTCAAAAATGCAAGCTTCTTTTCATCAAGCAGCTCTGTTGATTTGGGGAGTTCATATATGGCAGCCCGAGGGTCTCCTCCGCCATACGGAAGACGAGTAGTGATGTGATCATTATGAAGGGCAATTGGACATCCACCTGCTATAGCGACAGTCCGCTCTAGTTGATATACCTGAAACGATACAAATGAGATTAGATGGGTAAAAGATCATGCCTGCGAGAGAGGATGAAGACATACTGCCCAGAATAGCCGTCGGCGACGTTCTGATTGGCTGGCGTCCTGAGTGACCGTAGAGTCAAGCTCCTGATGTAACCCTAGACTTATTGCCATGCGCATGGCCTCACCGGTGGTGTACCACAGATTTATGGTGTACGGTAGCTGTAGTGACATCTGAGCAAGCAAAGCCAAGCACTTTAGCGCTGTGATAGAGCTTGAGCGTAGGAATTTGTCAACATGATTGATGCTATCTTGGTGCAGAGATTCGGTCAAGGCCGCCACCTTTTCGAAGTCTCGGGTTTTGGACGTCAGCGAACTGATAGCAAGAACTATGGGAATGACAAAATTTTGTAGGCCGTCCTTCGAGGCGATATCTTGTCGTAGAGCGCTATCGTAGAAGCTGTGGTACAAAGACTCGAGCTCATAGGACTCAAAAAACGGAAGCCCGGGAAGAATGTTCTCGATATAGTTGTCTAACAGCCGCCGTGACACCTGAAAGGGAATCTTGGAAGCGCTAAATGATATAAAATGCGTCGCGTGAAGCCGTCCAGCGGATCGAGGTGCGTCAAACGGATCATGGTACCAGCCCTTGACGGGGATCTTTAAGGGAGGCCGTTCAGACGGATAGAAGATTTTGGCACCATGTTGCTGTAGAGGACTGGCTGTTGTTGAGGGTGTCAATATATCTGTAGTCGACCGCTTACCGAAATTGAGACATGCCAGCTGAACTACGGCTCGATAGTCAGCTAGAGGCGCTGCTATAGAAGATTCAGAGATGGAGTGTTGCTCAAGAATTACAGATGGGACGTCGCCAGTCACGTGAACTGCATGTTCCGATGATTCGAAGTAATTACTGCTTGATGCAGATGCCTCGCCTGCAACAGTGGAAGAATTGCCGGCAGAAACGAGGGTAGGAGCAAAAGGACTGGGTTCTGAATAAGCAGGTGTTAGATCAGGATGGGAGGACGATGATTGTTCATCCAGTGTGGGTGGATCTGCAGCATCCCGAGTCTGCGTAGATTTGGCAGTTTCCAAAGAAGCAATACCAGCGGACAACCGCCGTAGTTCGGCGAGACGCTGTTCTAAAAATTGAAGCGGACTTTGCGGTCGATTTCCGGTATTAGTTTCTATCTTTGGTCTTGAATTTTATCTAATTTTTGTTCTATTTATCCGTCGAGTTGCTTGTTTTTACGTCATTGTCGTTGACTCCGACACTTTATCTCTTGTTTAGGATTAAAAAGGACGTACCTGCGTGGTACTTCACACGAAGTTTGACGATTCAGGGCAACACAATCTGATCCTGAAATTACACAACGCCGGCATTTTGGCGTTCCACGGTCACACTGAAAGTATGATAAGGCGATGGTATTTGAGTTAGCGTCGATCTTTGGCGGTAGTTGGGGTCGTGTGTGATTATATTCAAGGGACTGCCTACCTTTTGCTTTAGACGATGGCAGCGAGAACATGCTGGCGTAGAACGATGTCGCTTGGAGCCGGTAGTATTTTTATGCATGATTCGGAAAAGTTTGCTTTCCTTGTAGTTCTTGTTCTGGGGGCGACTTCTCGCACTATTTTTTTTTTCTTACTCTCTTCCCTCTAGATAATGAACATGAAAGACTTTTTTTTTTCTTAGCCCTATGGACCGAGAATACATTTGAGACGGAATTAAAGATGAGACAATATATGACTGAAAGTTTAAACTGAGATTCTGGTTACCATGAAAAAAGGAACTAATGAGAATGAGAAAGAAGAAAAAGAAAAACATGTCTCGGATGAACTCGAACTTTACTAGCTGGATCATCCCGCAAAAAAAAAAAACACAAGACAACCATCGCCATAAAAGACGCCACACGTGATCAGGTTAAGATTCGCTCGGTTTAGGGTCAATAACGCAAAACTTTCACATCATCTAAATCAAACAAATCTGAGTGGCAGTTAATTTCGAAACATCAAAATATGAAGGTCACTGTGGAGTGGAACGTCTACTTGGCAATGAAGCCGGGCCAATTATTTAGTAGCTCTACGAGTATGCCGGCGGGACATGCTTAATAAGGGTATACGTTTCTAATGTTTTGTATATACACAGTCTTATGATACAATATGCTACTCTACATGTTTACACCGTCTTGGCCATTGGATTGTAGTTATATTTTATGGGTAACATCTGGTCTCCAACTCATACAGCCCTTTAAACCAGGCTTAGGTGGCCAGATGGGTAGCCGCCCGGGGCTCTTCTAGCTAGAACAACCACCATGGTCTTATCACGTGCTACAGAGACCATTGTTTTCTGGCGTTCGTCGTACTCTGCTGGCCGCGAGCCTAGTGCCCAGGCCTCAAAATTGTATCTGCCTTGCTCTACGGCAGTTGTGATAGTGATCTGGTCATGGGGGACATCAGTGCCATCAACAGCGATCTCAATTACTGGGGAGGACTCGGAAACTACAGAGCCTTTGATTGAGACACGAATACTATCATTGACCAGCTCGCCTGATACTTCCGAAACAATGAATTCTGGACGAGCAGCCTTCGTAGCAGGAAGTGGATGAAGAATATCGGAAGGAATGGAGGGGGTGTGCGGTGGTAGTGAACGTAGCTTGGTCTTCTTCTCGTAAGCGTTGGCCCACGCTAAGAGGTTCTCATCGGTGTAAGCCGGGCCAGCAAACGTCAAACCGACAGGCATTTTCTTATCGGCCAAGTCACCCATAGGTACCGTGACAGAGGGAATACCCAGATGGCGCAGAGAGCGGTTGGCGTTGCTGTAGAGTACACCGTTCTTCCAGGCAAAGTCTGCTTTCTCAGCGTCGACATCGGCATCCTGTTCAGCAATGTCACCTTGCGAGGGGAATACAACGCAATCTGCGCCAAAACTAGCCAGGTAGTCCTCCAACAGTACTTTGCGCATGGTCTCCAAGGTATGGAGAGCTTCTTCGAGATGCTCAGTCTCGTAGATGGTCGGTTGATCACGGATGTAGTCGCCCAACTTGCCCCAATGGATCTGGTTATCTAGGGGCAGATTGCGCAACTCAGCCTCGGTGCGCATAGAGTGAGGGAAGATCTGGAACTCGTCAGGCACACTGACTAGGTCGGGGATGACTTTATCGCCCGTTTGCTTAAGGAAAGTGTTCCAAGCGTGGGCAACCAGAGGTCCGCGCTCGACCCAGGGCCACTGAGCGGGAAGTCTAGGGCAGTTTTTAGGTAGAAGAGCGGGGTGTTCGTAAGCGGTGACAGCAGGAAGGTCAGGGATGATGATTACTTCAGCGCCTAGGGCCTCGAGATCTTGCTTGGCTTGCTTCCACAAGTCCACTACGGCATCACATGTGTGCACTGGGGTAGCACCCTGGGGTGCGTTACCTCCAATATACATCTCCGGTACTGCAATACGCAGGCCCTTGAGGTCAGTCTGCTGTGCCAATGGTCTCAGAGACGGCAGCTTGCCACCCCAGGGTGTCTCGAGCTTGATCCAAGGCTGATCACGCCAGAAGTCGCCAGAAGTCACAGAGTCCTGGGCAGTAATAGCTTCCAGAAGCACCAGCATATCGTTCATGGTACGAGTGTGGGGAACAACTACATCGCATGTGGGGTACAATGGCCAGTTACCGCGGATCGAGATCCAACCTCGCGATGGAGTATAGGCTACTAAGGCGTTGTGCGAGGCTGGTGCGCGGCCGGACGAAACAGTCTCTTCGCTCATGCCAAACGCGGCAAAAGATGCAGCAGTTGACACAGCGGAGCCATTAGACGAGCCCGATGACCAGGCAGCAGCCAGATATGCGGGGTTGTACGGACTTTCAGCGCGGCCATAGATTCCACGTTGCATTCCACCGTAAGCCATAGGCGGCATGTTGGTGCGGCCGATTAAGACGCCGCCATGCTCTCTAATGGCAGATACGGTGAAGGCATCGTTGTCAGAAACCAGGTCCTTAAAGGCTGGCGAGCCACTGGCAACAGTCTGACCCTTCACTCTGTAACTGTCTTTGACCGTGTAAGGGATGCCCTCGAGCAATCGCAGAGTCTCGCCATTAGCACGACGATCGTCAGAAGAAGCAGCAGCGGTAAATACGTCGTCACTAAGCACAGGGATGGAGTTCAGAGCCTGGCCCCGGCAGTCAAAGCGTGCAATTCGGCGTAGGTACGCAGCTACAAGATCGACAGAAGTAGTTGCGCCCGACGTCAAGGCCTCCTGAAGCTGGGCAATCGAAGCGTCCACGATGTTAAGCGGCGGAATAGCAGCCATTGTTGATGGGATCGAGAATTGAAACGTAGACAGGCAATAGATTCCTTGGCAACGGGCAATGGATGGAGACCGGTGATTTATGTGGGGACAGAGATAACAATGATAGCAGGAGGACTGTTTGTGTGTCGTAGTACCAAAACGAAAAGAACCCGAAAGTAGAAAGATGTCTACTGCAGAGCGCAATTACGGCCTGCAATCAGATAAACTTTGAATCAGCGTATAGCGAACTCCGACGTGGGATGTGTAAGATAAGAATAAGAATAAATATATACTGTATGTGTAAACAAGTTCGAAGAAGAAACGACTGGACCGTGTTTAAGTACAGAAAAGCCTTATAGAATCGCAACTCATGATATACCGGACGTCTTAGACGGCCTATTAGTATTGCGAATGCTGCCTATAAGCCGGTCTAAAAAGTGTCCGATTCGGCGCTGCGAGTCTGAAGGGACGCACTCGGAAATGTGCTTGGTTAGGAAATGTGCGCCTCGAGGACAAATTGGTAAAATACTGGGCGGCGGCAATCCTAAACAAACTAGCCATAACATAATGCAGCAACCTTCTCCCACTGGTTCCTTTGGTCTGGAGAAGCCAGATAGGTATGCTAGAATTCTAGTCTGGCTAAATTTTAGCCGTTGTTTGCCGTAGGTAACTTTAGTCTGTATTTGCGTGCTCCTTTTTTGCCTGTGTTGCTTACTTATCCGCTAGTTTTGTTTGTCTGGCTTTATCCTATACAAGATTATACAAAAAATGACTAACGAGACCCGAGCGAGTCATGCCCTATATGAACAAAATTAACTTGAGATATGAAAATTGAATGGGCTAGATTAAGTAATCTTTCGTATTCTGTTTTTTTTTCTGCGAGAAACAACTCGGAAAAGACACGAGAAGCCAAAAAAAAAGAGTATTAAGACGACTCTTAGTTTAACATCAAAACCCTTAAAATAAGTTGTCTAGCCACCAATTCTCGGATTTCATCACCCAGTCACTCGGTTAGTCTGCCATGAACTTTAAAATTGACGAAGCTAGCGTTCTGCAGCGGATAAGTATTACGTGGCCGCCTGAACCGAGCTTTGAAAACTCAAATGTCATCGCCTTGACTATCAATGGCTTCTATATCGATATTCGTATTTCCCGTGCGACCAATGAGCTCGAATGGGCCCGTGCCGGCCGTCGGGTCACTGTCGAAAGAGCACCCCGTACGTACATATCTTTCTAGCCCTTTTCAGCACTTTGTTCTACTTTGACTGTCTCATTCACAGTTCCCCATCTTCATTTCTCAGTTTCTATGACTAACCAACTTGCATATATCCCGTAGCGACGTTCCTTTGGACACGTTTCCTTGATTCCACTGGCGACACGACATCCAGGGACCAAGCACATTTCCAGACTGTAAAGCCACTGCGTTTTCTTGAAGTCGGAACTTTTCCATGCCCACATCGGAACGGCGAAATCAGCCCATACGAGGAGGTATGGGACGATTGCACAAACCGCTGGCCAGACGAGTTATCCTGGTTTCTACTCTCCATGGACAACACCATCGCAGTAGCCAAAGTCGGCGATCGATATTTTGCTCTAGGCGTCGAAATACTTCCAGGATCGCCTTTTCCTGTCACTCGTGTGCTTTCGAGACACCGTATCAATGGCCAGTGGATGCAGGTTTACGGAGAAAGAAACCAAAAATTACCAAGTGCGGAAGAGGCGGTTCACATCATTGAAGTGATTCGTGGCAGCACGCGAAGAGTCGACGATGTAGTCACTATTTCTGACAGACTGTACAGAGTATTAGCAATTACTAATATCTAAAGATTGGTTTTGTGGAGTAAGGATAAGAAAGGATGCGAACTAAGCTCTATATGTCTTGATGCCATAATTATACTATTTTTTTTTCTCCATGTGCTTGCAATCTCTCTACTCTATGTGTATCGAATAACAAGAATATTGGGGTCATCTAATGCTATGTCCGCCTAGCTTGTCGAAATACATATGCATCAGTGATGTATATCACAAATGTATATGTACATACATGAGTAAAATATACGACGTAACACCCTGGCAGATTCCTTCACGCTTTTACTAGGCTTTATTTAATCCCTTGGTAAATGAACAATGCCCATCAACATGTTTTGTGATCTGTGTAAGTGAACAGTGATGTACTGGGGTGGGGACGGAAATCTGCTATATACGGATATCAGCAAAAGGCATCTTTGTTTTTCTCCGTCAGCTATTTTTTCCTCTCTTCTTCTTCCTTCTTCTTAGTACTTGATCCTCCCCTTATTCTCATGGGACTAACTAGCAGGATTTCCAAGAGGCGAAATGCCGCAATCCTACTATATCACACGAGTTAGGCTTTCCTATTCTTGAATTGGATTAACTCTCTCGGCTTGGCTTTCCTGTTCATATGCTGTGTAATAGTGGTTTATAAGAGTCTGGCACTTGCCGCCTTTATATTAGCCAACGGCAAGCCTTCTTTATATCAAAAGTTCAATTTTTAGTTGCTATCATTGTGTCTTCAAATCGATATACTTTTCCTTTCTCTTATAATTTCAATTTTCTCTCCGCAAAATTCCGATTTTCCGATGTCGGCTCGATCAATAAGAAAAAAACACAAATTTTCTGTCCTCGGTTAAAATAGGCACATGTTCAACATCTGTTTAGGGTCTACGGTAATACCATAAATACATAGGTATGGTCACAATGGGTTAAGCTTTCACGTCAAAGGAAATATCAAGTTATGTTATAATACTGTCAGTAATCGTAAATGCATTGAAAATAAACTACTCAAAATGAAATGCTAATGAAGCACTAGGAACACATGCTAGAATGTGAATCAACTATCGCCCCGTGATGTATCGTGAACCTCCATAGTGATACCTTAGAAGGTGACACCCTCAATCTCGAAAGTCTGGATGCTGTTACCGGGAAGCGTGCTGGTGAAACCATTGGAAGAGAACACGTTGGTGGTAATGGAGGCATACTTAGAGCCAGTAGTTCCCAGAACAGTCTCCCAGGTATTCACAGCAGAGCCTTGAGTAGGCAGGTTCGTGAAGTTAGACATGTCGAAGGAGAAGTTGGAGCTATCCGAGTTCGGGTTCACAGCAACAATGACGAGCTTCTTGTTAATCACGTCATATGCAGCCGTACCGGTAGCATCGGAACCAGTAGTCAGGAGAGTCATACCGGTACGGATGTGGCGCGAGTACTGAGCAAGAGCAAAGTACTTAGCACTGGCGGTGGTGACCGTCTTAGCGCCGTTGTCACCGTCGATCAGACCCCAGCCGCCGCCGTCAATAACCTGCCAGTAGACCCAAGCAGTGGGGTGCAGGTACTTGAAGTCCAGGTAGATGTTGTAGGCCAGCTTGGCGCCGGTAGCGTCGTTCTCGCCGTACTCGGAGTTCCACAGTTGCTTACCGCCAGCCTTGGCCGCTTCGTACAGACCGACACGATCACCGTCTCCTTGCTGGTAGCCGTGGACGTTGATGCGGGTGACGGCGCTCTGGGCGGCAGTGCCCAGGTCCTTCCAAGTGCTCAGGGCCGAGTCGTACGAGTTCTCGTCCGAGGCGGCGATGTAGGTGTCCCCAGAGAGACCGCGGCTCTTGATAGCGCTATCGAGATCGGTGACCAGGGTAGCCTGACTGGCCACGTCAAAGTGGCAGCCCTCCTGAGTGCCCGTAGGACCCTTCCACCAGTCGGCGAGAGGCTCATTCAGAGGCTCAACCGAGTTGAACTTGACACCCCAGTCAGTGCTAGCCTTCTGCACGATGGCAGCCATGTAGTCGGCGTGCTTTTGGTAGAACGCAGGCAGCAGGTTCTCGCCGCCGTTGTCGGCACCAGCAGGATTCAGGTTCTCCAACATCCACCACATGGGCGAGTTGCTGAAGAGCTCGGTGGTATAGGCACCACGGGACATGGCCTTGGAGAGCATGGCGCGCTGGTTGGCATCAGCCGTCCAGTTCCAGCTACTAGACGTGATATCGTCGGAATCAGGGTTGAGCCAGAAGCCCTCCATGGCGCGAGTAGGGATCATGTTGGAGGTCAGGTTAATCTTGGCGCTATCAACCTCGTTGTAGCTACAGGCACCAGCGTTGTAGCGCACAATGTTGAGGCCGAGACCGGGCAGGGTCTGGCCGTTCAGAGTGGTGTCATCCATAGTGAAGAAGATATCGGCGAGGTCATCGCGGTCGCCAAAGGCGCCGGCCCACCAAGCCAGAGAAGTACCCCAGCCTTCCCAAGTACCGAAAGTGGTCTTAGGGTCAATGGTCATAGAAGAGTCGGCAGCAGCGAACCGGGCGCCAGCAACCAAAAGGGCAGCAGAAAGAAGCTTAGAAGAAGACATGTTTGATGAGAATGGAATCAGATAATCGTTAAGAGTGGTGTTCTAGACACGGAAAGTGAAGATGCTACTTGAGCGGGACAAAGTGGTAGTCTAGTGAAGAAAATAATGATTTGCAGTTGTGACAAGATAGAAACAAAGCCAGAAAACGTAAGTTTTGTGGATGGTGTGATTCAAAGAGTGAATGTGAATGAATGGTGGTGAGTGAAAAGAAATGAAAGTAAAGAATGCAGAAAAGCCAGTTCCTGAAGAAGAGTATGAAGAGACTTTGTCCGGACGTGAAGGCGGTGGGGAGGAAAAGGAATCTTCTTCTTTCTCGATAGACGGCGGACAGCACTGCTTTTTATACAGCAGATCTCGAGGTTGATCGATCGATTTCTTGATAGCCTCGGATTGTGCTTAGTCAAGTGTCCGCTAGGTAGCTATCTTGAGACGAGAAGTTTGATGCTCCAAAAATAAAACAAAGCTCCGGCTAGTTTCTTGGTTAGTTTGAGTTTCTTTAGCCTTGGAAGCAAGGGACAATGCTTCCGTAAAGCTCTGACAGGGGTCGTCTAATTTATTTCTCTATAGAACAAAAGAACAGACTAACAATGTAATGGAGACTTAACTGAACGTATGTACATACTCTACCGTATGTACACACATATGTTGGAGTCAATAATTCAGAGTTCCAGTCCTATTTCTCCCCTTGTATTTCTGTACAGCCGAGCCAGTAGGCTACCAGCGGCTCGACGAAGCATATCTCTTTCTCCTTCTTCGCATACATATTCTCCATTCTCTTCTATAGTTGGATCTACACTCTAGAAGAAGTCTCGTTTCATCTTGAAGTATTCAGATGCTAATTCCTGATACTTTCCTGGTCCGTGCTTTTTCAGTCCACGATTTCAGGCACGATTTTCCAACTACTACATGTAGGCATAAAGCATAATACCAGTAATAAGAGACGAGTAACACAGCCTTGATCGGGATTTCTTCCTTTTGCGCTTGGCTTCAGGCACCAGGATAAATCAACGTATAGTTCCCCATAGCTATTCTTCAAAACGAGAAACACCTACACCATCTCCTTCTTCCCTCGTGGCTTTGCTTTGGTGCCAATTTAGCTATCGAGGGACTACTTGTGATACAAATGCTCTGCCAAGCGTCTTATATCTTGCAACTAGTTTTGGTTTCATGGAGCCCATAGCCACCTAGAAAAGAAACAAAGAAAGGGACATGAGAGAAAAAAAAGCACAGACAGTAGATTCTACATATCTGTACATATGCATGTAGTAAAATATCAGATTCTTAGTAGCTTAGCTTGCTATTGTCGGTACTTATCCGCTCCATTCACACAGCAATATAAATTGTCAAGTTAAGCCTTTAACACTACTTTACAGTTGATAATTCGAAGAATAACCCCGAAAATGTATTACGAACTATTCATGCTGTGACCCAAGCTATTTTGCCTTTTTTTTCCCTCAAAGAAACCCGTATTTCGATCCCGTTTCCATTTCATGTCTCATGTTCTTTATAACGCACTGACCTCATTAACCATTCAGTACAACAATAATTAGGACACCTCGTGCTTTTTTGCAAACTCTCTCTAATCCCCACCTAATCTACCGATTGTCGGTTCCATAGTTCCTTATTATGTACTATACTTAGAATATGCAATTTTATTGCTGTTTATGCTTTCTTAGCGTCATTCTTCTTTGTTCTAGTCTTGATTTCTGTTCTTAAAGTAGCCCTATCTTGGCTGATCATTATATCCGATGCCACGATACAACTTTCTTGTTATGGTTGTCTATAGTGTTTGACTTGCATATGTATATAGTATCGTGGGGTTTTCTTTCGGATTCCGAAACACCTTCGAAATCAGTTCAGCTGACCCTAATAGCATCATCAGTTAACTTGTTGTTCAAGCTTTGTCAGCATTGCTTTCGAGCAGCTAAACATGCGATGACGTCTCTACATCTACGTTCAAGATCTACATTTATGTATGGTACTTCTGAGTACCCTTAAGCCTCAAACCTCCTTAAATTCACAATTTCTCATACTTTTTGCCTCGTTAGGGCTTAGGTTTTTCTTCTATACAGTTCGTGCGTGCCTTGTTTCAATCCTAAATAAAGCTTGTCCTTAGCCGAACTGGATTGTTTAGACAGTCCGTAATGATTCTATTCTGGGTGAAGCTATTGTTCGCAGTATAAATGTGAACGGTTTGTGCATCTCTGAGTCTTGAGACCTGAGGTTCCGCCTGAAAAGCCCAAGTGCATTCACTTGTATCAACACGGTCTTTAAGTCCAAGGGTTTAACTCCTGACTATTAATAATCAGCCTCTATCTACTAAGGTTGATTTCTACTGATGATACGATATCTGTAGATCACTATCAGCCAATATCATATCATGTTACATACATAGTAGTGGCATAAAAATGGCTAGCCCTAATATGACTGTAATTTTATATCGTTCGGTATTTGTTAGTATATACAAGGGGATGACCCTTGTATATACCAACAGTATTGTAGTCATAGAATATAATTTATGTATTCATAAAGAAATTCCATAATCTTTCAAGAAAGTTCATTTCGTATACGAGTTAGTCTTTGGCTAATTTGGTCAATCTTTTAGTTGGTTTTATATGTAGTTACTCTCCCAAAAGGAATAAAAAAGTATCATACATGTCAAGGGGGATTGTTCTAAACGCTGAGAAATATCCTAGCAAAAGAAAACGACGCCCTTATTATGCATAACCTACATATATATCAGACATCATCTAGGAGAATTCTAAGAAGAGTTTATTTAGAGTTTATTTAGATAAAATCAAATTTATCCGAAACAAACTTTGTGATGAATATAACAAGAGTTGGTTCTATTGGTATTTTATTAGTAAATACATGTAACTATAGTAAGGTGATGTGAAAACGGTAACAATTATAACCCTTGTGACTGTCATCAACCCTATCAAAATAAAAGTTCAATTAGTAAAATATATTAAAACAAAATCAAGATAACTAAGTTTATTAGTTCTACACATTTGCGAACAAAACAAAAGTAACACAAACAAGCTTTGATGATAATACATACAAGTATAAACATTGAAGAACAAGGGGATAAACCGACACAACACAAGGATCATAACTCTTCTAATCGCTGTAGTCATGGCGTTGATGTTTTACCTATACACAAGTTACTAGATGCTGACCAACTCTTATTATTCTGAGCATATTTTGTAAGATATCAGTAGGGGAAAGTTGAGTCACTTGAGACTGTAGAGTATGATTTCAACTTTGGGATGACATCAAGCTTTAGAATGACGTATTATACACCTAGAGATTTCAATGTAACATGTGATTTGCCGACTAGATAAGAAGACATGCCATGTCGAGACATTCACAGATCCAATCTATAGTATTGTGAATGAGGATGGAACCTTCCTGAAGCTCCTGCGACCACTGACCGAATGAAACTATTGAAATTGGAAAATTAGACTTAGCATAGCCCATCTAGACCTTGCAGTGGCTAGTAAATAGCCCTAACCCTATATATAGCTAGACGGGCAAGGCCAAAATTCTGGTCGCACTAACAAAGCTATTGCCCATGAACTTTGAGACCCGCTTTTGTTAGAGCTTAACATGCATAACCTTACAGGTCTTCTAGCAATAAGTGCTCCACTTACGACTTCATAGTGGGCCCTTGCCCTGTATATTGCGATTATAGGCACTGTATATGGCTTTTGAGCCTGGCTGATTTTTGGTGGGTTGGATACAGACTTTAGGTGATGAACTTGAGAAGACACAGTAATTGCGCGGTTTTATACACACAGTACGTTGCCGCAGCTTATAGAATCCTAACCCAGGGTCCTTTCCTCTCTCAATTCAAGCTACACAGTGAAGGATGAAGAGTTCTTCACGGCAAATTTCATTTAGCAGCTAATCTTTACCAGAATCCATTCTTGATGTGACAATTGAATGTGACGAAGACATGGCCCGCAGAACTGAAGTTGTTTTGCATGTTTGTTTTCACATTCTCGAGGCAAGAGGAGAAGATGAAGAAGGAGGAGGAGGAGGAGGAGGATGGGAGAGAGAGGTAACCGCCAAATAATATTGAAAACATGGCATTTCTTTGACAGGAATGTCGTCGTCATCATGGGCACGTGGCTTACAGCTATGACAAGGGCTTTACGGGCGAAAGGGTGATTTTATATAGCGTATAAATGAAAGGGAAAGGCCATGTATCCCTCGGTGTGTTAATTTACTTGCTGATTCTCACGATATTGCACGGCGCGTTGTACACTACCTTTCCCTTATATTGCGAATTCTCCCCTGCTGAATATGACAGACACAATTGAAGAGGACGTCGAGCCTCCAGCTCCAGCTGCAATGAAAGATCTCGGCGCAGTTGAGGCACAATATCGTGCCGACGAAGAAGATAAAGCTCGCCATATCACTAACGAGGACTTGACGCGCTCTTATAAAAAGGTAAGTACAAAGAAACTATGACGCTCGCTTTTTCTCAACAACCCATATCACGTTCGCCCCCTAATATAATCTTGTTATAGACCTACAAAGGCGCTGTTCTCCTTTGGCTTGCCTGGCAGAGCACAGGCGTTATATACGGAGATATTGGAACTAGCCCTCTCTATGTCTTCAGCTCGACCTTTTCAGAACAACCTTCGTACGATGATCTTGTCGGCGCTCTATCCATTATCATCTGGGCCATAACCATGATCGTCACCGTCAAATACTGTTTCATCGTTCTCTCCGCCGACGACGATGGTCAGGGCGGCACCTTTGCACTATACTCCCTACTATGCCGCTACGCAAACATCTCGCGTGGCGATCCATACACTGGCCCCAATGTGCACTTCCAGCGCTATAAGACGGGCGAGATCGGAAGGCCAAATCAAGCTGTGCGGTCGTTGTTGGAAAATAGTGCGTTTGTCAAGACGGCACTTCGCATTCTTAGCGTTACGGGTATCAGTATGGTCATGGCTGATGGAGTTTTAACTCCGGCTCAGTCTGTACTGGGTGCAATTCAGGGTATCAGAGTGACAAACCCGGACCTAGGAACTGATACTATTGTAGGTGTCAGTTGTGCTATCCTTGTCTTCCTATTCTCGATCCAGCCTCTCGGCACAGCGAAGCTTGGAACAACCTTTGCTCCCGTCGTTGTTATCTGGCTTCTATTCAACTTTTGCTGTGGCATCTACAACCTGGTATTGTTCGATGCATCTGTGCTTCGTGCATTTAGCCCACACTATGCCTTTCTCTACTTGACTCGTAATGGCCGTCATGGCTGGGAGTCACTAGGTGGCATCATGCTAGCCTTTACTGGTGTCGAAGCCCTGTTTGCCGATCTCGGCGCCTTTGGAAAGCGTGCCATTCAGATATCGTGGATCTGTCTGGCATACCCGTGTTTGTTGCTGGCGTATATAGGCCAGGCAGCTTACATTTCGCGAGATGAGGCGGGGACTGCTTTTCTTAACCCCTTCTTTTCTACTGTCCCTCCCGGCACTTTGTATTTTAGCTTGGTGATTGCTGTGCTTGCTGCCATCGTTGCGTCTCAGGCTATGATAACGAGTTGCTTCCAGTTGCTGAGCCAAGTCATGAAACTTAGCTACTTCCCTCATGTTCGTATGGTGTACACGAGTAAGACCTTTCATGACCAGGTATACATACCGTTCATCAACTGGCCGCTGATGGTTGGAACCATTATTGTGACAATTGTGTACAACAATGTAAGTTATTGATCACCATCACAAACCGTAGAGGCCATTCTAACGTATATCATAGACTACAAGCCTTGGAAACGCATATGGTCTCTGTGTCATCACCGTAACAATGATCACCACAACCATGGTTTCTTTAGTAGCCCTAGTATCCTGGAGAATCAACGCAGCAGTGGTTCTTGTAGGATTCTTATTCTTTTTCGGAATGGAGGGGTCCTTCTTCACTGCCAATCTTCGCAAGATTCCCGATGGTGCTTGGTTCACTGTCGTTCTTGCCTCTATCTTAGTCAGCGTCTTTGTGCTATGGCGGTGGGGAAAAGAGCAACAGTGGGCTGCCGAGGCACGGGATAAGTTTGCTGCTTCAACAATTCTACAGATCCAGGGCAGTGAGGTGGTAGATTTGAGATTTAAGTCTCCGTCGACGACAGTTGATGAGGCAGTCACTGGAAGAGACCTCCAGTTTACTGTGGACAACGCGCCTGATATTCCGCTGGAACCAACTCTGTCAAAGTCCATGGGTGGTGGCCGTCTTAGCACAACATCTGGGATTGGTATATTCTTCGACAAATCCGGGGGCAGTAACATCAAGTCGATCCCTCTCGTATTTGTGCAATTCCTCCGCAAGTTCCAGTCTCGTCCCACAGTCTGTGTATTCTTTCATATGCGACCGCTACAGATACCCTTCGTGGCCGCTCAAGATAGATTCCTTATTACGCGCGCTAGCCGCTACTTACCCCACTGTTACAAAGTCACCCTACGCCATGGCTACACAGAACAGGTTCTGACACCCGATCTAGGCGAGCAGATCATCACTCAACTTGCGCGATACATCTCGGGCGGCGCTACAGGCTGTGGTCGTGGCAGTCGTAATACTTGCGGCTGCGCCGATAGAAGCAGCTGCAAAGGCTTTGAGGATCTTTCACCGGCTGCTGTGGCCGAAATGGAGATTTTGGACAAGGCGTATGATGAGCAGGTGATTTACATCTTAGGCAAACAGATGATGAGGATCGGTAATGGCAAGGCTATGCCATTCTGGAAGACAAACTTTGTGCGAAATTTCTTGCTGGGGGTGTTTCTTTGGGTGAGAGAGAATTCACGGACTAAGATGGCGAGCTTGGATATGGATTACAATCAGCTCGTGGAAATCGGTTATGTGAAAACATTATAGCATTAGTAAGCACGGAATCACTTAGGCATGATACTTGATTATTCTAGATAGCATATGAACACATGTCTTCAATAACGTGATAGCCACATAAAGCCGGTTTAACTGAGCCATAACTGTTTTGGTATATGAAGTCATTCATACCATAGTCTCAAATATAGAGTGAAATAAGCCTACTAACGACAAAAAAGGGTAGTTATGTGCTTCAATCTGCTTTGAACACCCTTTGTTACATGTTTGCCTTTCTTTCCTTTCTGTTATTTTAAGATATTTTTCAAGAGTAGAAGCACGTGGGTCTAGACTTTAGTGTGAGTGTCACACAGTGAAGGCCAGATGGAAATTAGTCGTACCACTTCATCAAAAACATACATTTATCGAAGACTAGCCTAAACATTCCATACTACACAGCAAGGCCATTCTCTATTTTTGGAGGGGGCAATTCTATTTGAGTACTAGAAAGAATAACATATCAATATAGGGGAGGCATATTTTCGGCTGTCTATATAGTCTTGACATAGCCGAAGACAATTACTTGGAGCACAAGGTTTGTAATTTCAGAGTGTCATCTATCTATAATCATGTGACTTGAGTGATTCTTCAAAGATAAATACAGCGTAATAAAGGAAATGGTATAACTAGATAATGAAAACGGGTAGATTTATTAGTTTGTTCATGTCTTATCTCTTCACTAGGTTGTGAGAATTTCATGCCATCATTACCTGATGATGATGTAGTATTTAAAAGATCTATGAAACCATGGGTTAACAAGTAATTCGCTAGGCTGATAATTCCCACAGTATTATTGTGTCTCTGTTTGGGCATAAATATGGTGTGATGGCAAACTTACTCAACTCTGCCCAACGCTTAGAATAATGCTGATAAAGGACTTTAATATGAATAAAACTAGGCTTTCTGCCTCCAGGTCTTCTGTTTAATGCATAGCAGGACATGGATCGTCTAGATTAACCCTCTTGATCGTTACGAAGGCATCACCACAAGTCTCCGACGTAATTAGAGCTCTCTGGCATGAGACGATGGCATCGTCACGAGTCGAACATCGATATTCCTTATCACACTTTATATAAGTGTAGTACGTGCGCATAATGTAGCACATTGTCTCGGTATTTATTTTGCGTGGCTCTTTTGCTTTGTTTAGGCGAGGCTATCTAGAAAGTGTCGGGTCTGTATCTAGCTAGAGTTGAAATGCATGTATCGTCGGTTTCGTGAGGCTTCTGGATTTTTATTTCTCTTGTTTCTGTTTCTGGGTTTGTCTTTGTTTCGTGTCTTTCGGGAGAGTACGATTATGAAAGAGATTTGGGGTATGATAGGCTGTTACGAAATAAGGGATAAAGAATAAAGAAGACGGCATGTAGAGCTTTGTAAAAGCATGAGATCTGGAGAACAGCAATGAACTGGATTATATAATGTAGCTTCTAGTATTTCAGCTCTTTATGTCAGCTTTACGCGGGGGTTCCGTTTTGACTTTAACACACCAAGTGATGATACAGCCTTGGATTCTACAATCCACCAGATCGACCATGCAATTTCATTCTGATGGGTACTTAGTTGTACTTTCGCTCGTCCTTCCGACTCAGTTCTAGACCTTGATTTATTCCTCTCGATGTTGTACTCTGTTACTCCGGCTCAAATCAAAACGCCTACTAAACTACAGTATGAGGACAAGAGGAAGCTATGGAGTATCAAGCTAGTATGCGCTATCTCATGTCTTGGTGTAGAATCTTTGTCAGGTAGTTCAGTTTCTAGCAACTAGAATCTGCTATGAAAAAGGAAAATGAAAAAAAACAAGTCAGTAACCCCAGCGCCCGTCCCACCTTGATATTTGACAACATTTTAGGTATTACTACTATTATTCAGCATCTGAGAACGGCCCATGATTCGCATGGCTAGAGTTGCAACTAAACGACCATTTCTTGTCGTTTCTTTTGAGGCAGGGAGGCATTGGCAGGCGAGCTTGAAGACGATGCCAGTTTGGCTTGTATGATATATATAGAAAATAGACGAAGAGAAACTCTACTCTGTAGTGAGAAAGCCTAGTTGCCGATCAAATATCGTGTTTATGCTTGTGTTGTTGATCGCGTTATTGCCGGGTTTTGGCGATTGCTCTTTTTTTTTGTGCCAGCCAACAGAAACAAAGGTGCTAAAATTGGGTTAATTGGGGTGCATATAGCATTAGCATTAGCTGGTTAACTAACCTAACTATATGTAACTAGTTACATAGCCATAGCTAATGACGCAGATTTAATCACCGTAATAATTCCGTCACATTAATTCTATTTATTTTCCTGTATCATACTTTCTTTTCTGTATGACCACTTAGGTCGATTTGTTATGAATCACGACACATTTGCCTTTTTTCCTTTCTTCTAAGGCGGCGACATTCACCGTTAGGCAAAGCTCTGTATAACCTAGCCAGCCATAGGAGCAAGAGCAGTTCAAGTCGTACTTTGGTTGTACATGCGCATTTCTGTGGAATTTCTTTCTGTAAACTTGAACTGCTTTTCGAAAACGGAAAATAGAGCGGAGATTGTAATCAATCCTTTGATCCAGTGGCGTGCTTTGTGCCAAAACATGCCGTGCACCTCGACGTTCCCTCTTGTTCGTGTTTCTATCTTTTGTGATATCGTGATACAGCAAGCTCGCTGCACTTCTAGCAAGTGATACAGTCCATTCTTCTTCTTTTTTCCTACTGGAATTGCAAAACCTGGGGCTCAAAGTGTGAATTCATAGACTTTGCTCTAGCTAGTCAAGTCCCCTTCTCAAGTCCTGTGTACATAGTATCTCTCATTGTGTACACTGTGATGTAAGGTTCTTGATATCATCCCTAATAACTTAGCTGGAAATTTACGCGTGCCACAAATCTTGAGTGATGAAACTGGCAAAAGCAACTGCTACTTCGTGCCCGCTCCCCATGTGGCCGTAGTGATTGAGTATCACTCTTCTGAGAGGCTAGAAAATAAAACAAGATTAGAGTCAAGATATGGGACATGTAAGGACGTACTTTGAGACAGGACATTGCCCACATGTACTGTAACGCCCTACTAGGGCTTATAAGGCGGGAATGATCCGAGCCTAGGGTGCTAGAACCGTAAATACTGTCTAGTTTATTGCCTATCCTTGGTGCTAGTTAGGGTTATATTCTCTCTCCTTGCACTAGAAAGTATTCTCCGGGGAATCATCACGATATGTCCGTGACTGACTCTAAGAAATTGCTAGGGAGAACTCAAGTGAAAACATGCTCAAAATCGACATGCAGGGAAGATAAGCTGTTCGTTCAGCATCCCATTTTGGCGATATCTGAAGCCATTGTTAGTAGCGGACATTGTGTTATGCGAACTGGAAAGCTATTGAACTTCCCGCGTCTTGTATATAAGATCGATGGAAGCTGCACACCGGTGGATGGGACTTATTCATTATTTATTGATCCTTAGATCTATCCGCATTAACTTTTAGTCTCTCGCTTGCCCCGGATAGCTTCAGCATAATCAGTCACTCTAATCCAACATATTCACTAAGAGCTAATTCAAGACTTACTTTCCCTTTCACCATGCAGTTTTCTAGCTCCATCATCATCGCCCTTGCGGCTCTTACAAACTTGGCCTCGGCTAACCCTACGTCTACTGCTTCTGATGCTGACTGCACCGTTTACGGATATCCTCAGTCGTGCTCGACCAACTGTGACGAGATCTTTGACCAAGTCAACGGTTGTGAGGCTGTGGACAATGAAAATGCTGGTTGCTACTGCTACATTTCATCGGATTACTCGCTGGCAGCCTTGGCATGCAAGAGTTGCATTTCAAATGCCGGCAATAGCACAGCGGCAGACTTTTCGAACGCCCTTGAAGGTAACAAAAAGATCAGATCACTGATATCAAGTATGATAGGCATATAGACCTGGAGGCTAACGTGTTATGTAGATATCCAAGATGTCATTGATGTTTGCGGTTTCTCGTCTAACTCTTCCTCGGTGAACACGGCCTCTGGGACTAGTGTTACGGTAAGTCTGAGTGTATATTGATACGTAAAAAATGCAAGCATCTGTTGACTGACCAACGTAACTATCACTAGCCTCCTTCTGCCACCATGACTGGCGCTATTGTCACTGCTGGTCAAAACAGACATTCTGCCAAGTCAACCTGGGCTATTCTTGGCCCTGTTGCGGTTGCTGCGGCTTATCTCATCTAAAGTTGATGATGACCGATGGGGGGGGGGGGCGAGATTGTTAAGATATGAAGAGGTACTAAGTTTAACAAGGACTCATACACAGTGCGAACATGTTAATATTTCATTATTATTTAGATCATAGTTTACCCATAGAGTGTTGCTTTGCTAATATAGATATAGATTGGCAGGCAACATCTAATTTGTAATAGAACATTGACATATTTAATATATACATCACATTGCATGGCCTTCTATCATGATACGTCTGTGTCGTCTTTTCTATCAAAGCAATTGAAGGCATATGATTTATGATTCAATTATCATGAAAGATTAAGTTTAAGGCTAAAATCATTTGTGAAATTGATGCTTTGTATTTAAAATGGGAAGTTACGCTATTAGAACTTGTTTGTTGACTCACTATAAAATCAAAACACGAAACAAACATAAACAATATTCTTCTTTGTCACCTACACATCACTCTGACTAACCTTGCATCAAAACAACCAACCCGCCTCGATATTGCAAGTCAAATACTCCCTTCTATCACTATCTAATACATTATGTCCGCTTACAACCGCAGTTCTAGGGACTCCTCCATGAATGGTAGGAGATCCCGCCATGTGTCCGATGCTGGCTTTATGGACCTCTCCGACTTGGGGATGGCTATTGAAATGCTGGCTACCACTGAATGTTCATGTGGAGCTAGATTCGCCAACCATGACGCCCTATGCGCTCATATCGAGGGGTCACATACTTCCGGACAAGCGGCAAGCTACGCGGCTCAGGATTTTCGTGCTCGAGAGGCAATGGCCAATAGAAGTCTGTATTCAGATCCAGAAGAGTGGTATCCTGGCAGCTATACCGATCTCAACGGCGAGACATATTCCATCGATGATGCCATGGATTTGTCGACCGAAGGCAACACGGCCCAGAACAGTGTCGTGGCTAGATTCAACAGATCTAGCCTTCGTCGGTCTCAAAGAAGAAGACATAACAATCTAGAGGCTACCGACGAGACGATGTCCGACTACAATGCGTTACAGCCTTGGCAGCAGGCTGGTATCTCACGCCAATCGAGTAGACGTCGCAATCACAGGCATGATAGATGCCTCAAACAAGTCGGTATGTTCACACTGAAATGATGTTCAAAGTCTAAAGCAACGACTAACGATGTGGCTATGTTTTATTTAGGTTGCATTTGCGGTGATACGTTTATATTGATGAACGAGTTCCTCGAACATGTGATGACAACACGGGGCCACCATGATTATGAACACCAACTCCGTCCGTTGGTTTCTCGTTTTGTCAGAAATGGAATGAGCACCGATATGACAGTTGAGGAGGGCATGCGAATCATGGAACAAGAGGCGCCTCGGGAATACCGCCTTGTCGTATCTGAGTGTCAGATTCACCATTAGACTTGTCACTTTTTTCAATCCAAACGAAATGTCCTGGATAATCTGATGTAGTTGTTTGTGGGCTTGTTTTGTATCGATTAAAGACTGAGTCTTCCTGGCAACGCATAAACGGAAGTTGTTGTTTTATTATGTGAAAAAAAGGAATGATGATGATTCGACTTTGGTAATTGAAATCAGCAAAATTCTCTCCTCGTATCCTATAGAAACTGTCAACCTAATTTCAATGCTCCCTTTCCTAATGACGGCAAGACAAAATTTGCAAGCTATGTGACTATCTTGAATCAACATGTTCAGATCGGCCAAAGAGATTCTAGGCCAAATCACTCATACGGAGTCACAAAAGTCGAAGTTGGAGCCAGAACAGTTGAGATGTGCCTGTGGGCGTCACTTTCCAGCTGGGTGGAAGCCAGCCCTAAAGACGGACGAAGATGATGATTTCGAGACTCGTAAGTACTATTCGTTCCCCATTTGCTGATAGGAATGAATGGATTATTAATACGTCTGGTAATATAATTGTAGACTGTAAATGTGGTCGCTATCTTGAATCACAGATCGAGATGACTAAGGCTGAAGAAAATCAGCCAGCAACAGGTATCACCGCCATACTTAATATCCCATCGATTGATAGTCAGTCCTCTAGTGACTTACTAAGATCTATTAGAAATCAGTTCGCCATCGGAAGACCTACTACGATCGAGCTCGATATATACCTTTGTTCCATCTCGACACCTTCGACAGTCACGCCTCGATTCCATCAAAGACACCGAGAATATCGATGACTCAGTTGAACCGGAGCCTAGTGGCTCCTTTACACTTAAGAGATCGAATTCTCTTCCCGGCAAACTCACAAGCACACCCCGAACCCGGATAAATTCAAACGATGGCCGGACGGTTTACCTACAAGCGACCACTTCGTCTTCGTCTGAGAGTACTTGCTACTTGGATAACAACTGCGACGATGACTGGGAGTTTGTTAGTGAGGATGTTCGATCAGATAATGATGATGCGTCGACGTGGGAAGTAATTAGATGGTGACAACTGAATAGTTCCAAAGTCGGATCGGACTATGGCAGAATAGGGAGGTTTGGAAGACAGACGGATATCCTCAAGACAATGGGTGGGAAATTCAAGTAACCTATATAGTGTTGCCTAGACTTAGAGTTACATAGTGACTAATAGTAATATTCGATCCTAAATTGCATTTTGTGTGACTACAACTGTGTATTGAAATTTCTTGAAAATACTAATATTTATAACCCGATAGTTTCTGCCTTGGTAATTTGACTTTATGAAATCTATAAGTGAAGCCTAACTATGGTTGAAATGGTGAGGTGAATACTACTGTAGCTATAACCAAAGTACAATATGCAATATTAGTGTCTGTGCTATATAATGAGCACTTATCTTATTGTTACTTGAATATATATAGATTGAATGAAGCCTTGAAATAATCTTTTGTTTGCTATCATAAAATTTGATCTGGTTGCTGCGTACCTGCCAAATTAACAATTGGTAACACAAAATATAGACACAAGAAATATATTTATATTTTGTTTTCAATCTTTACATGGACAACATCTTGAGACCAACAAAATTACCTTGATCTTTATTCGAAAACTGTCCGAGATACCATCAATAATCAACAATTTTACCATCGGAACCATCACAATCATGCCGAAATCGGGAGAAACACGAGAGGAAAATGGCGGCGAAATGCAAGAGCAGTTGCAAGAGCAGCCGCAAGATCAACAATCTGAACAACAACAAGAGCCCGAACTAGATCACGAACAAGAGGAAAACAACATACATGATTCTGACTCCGACTCTGCGGAAACGGAGGCATCAGTGGCACAAATTAACCCTCTGATCAGTTAGTAAAGATCCATTCTCGGCCATCGGATAATCACGCACAAACTAATCTAATCTACATCTTTACTAGACTGTCCCTGTGGACTATCATTTCCGGACGCTAAGGAGATGTTCATTCATGTCTGCGTTGTGAAGGCCCACGGCACATTTAGTAAGTTTCCCAATAGGCTCGATCAGCTTTGGCCAACATCGGAAGTTCTAATCATTGTGTAGTGTGTGAATGCGAACGGTGTCCGTCGATGTTCCAGAAGCTCACTCGATTCACGAGAACCCATGGATAAACATAAATAACATAGCATTATGTATCATAGATAGGAATAGAGATGGGACCTAAGAAAATCGAGTTTCTACTCTGTCGAGTTCATGTCTATTTTCATTTGTAAATGTCCTCGACCTAATAAAATGGATACGCTGATTCAGACTTGTGATGAGACATTGCCATGTGTTAAGGAATTGTATGTAGCTTGGCATTGTTTGTTTTTTCCAAATCACTGCAACATACTGTTTATTTGTTGCTATCTTGTGAGACATCAGTGTAACACAACTAACTCTATCTCATCCCATGTACAAAGCTACTATAAGCAGACAGCGTGCATGTTTATACCTTTCCTGCCCACAGCCTATATTACAATCCGAGCATAGCAAACAACACCGTGAATATCCGTTTCCCATCTGGTTGCCATGGCTTGACCGGATGTGCTCGATTAATTCTAGTTCCGCTTCGACGACACCAACCATACTGTCCATCATTAGCAATATATAGCTTTGGCATTGATTTGTTAATTCTTCCGGTCTTCTCCTAACATCAACACCAACCACCAACATCAACATCACCATCAAACATTATCATCTCATCGCAATAGTCTAGCTATCAAGAAGCATCATCGATCACGGTATCGACTCTCATCATGAACTCTTTGATATCCGCCGTCCGCGCTATCAAGAATAGCATCACGCACAACAAGCGCCATCGCTTCCTGTGCGAATGTGGTAATGGCTTCGATACGCCAGCGGCGTTCGAGCACCACATGAACTTCAGCCTCA
>RHLR01000179.1:0-32369 GCA_009806335.1 Davidsoniella australis
TGTGAGACGGCGGGCGGGTGCGGTGAAGCTAGGGGCAGCGACAGTGGCGCTGGTGGCGTTGGTGCTCGGATTCGGCGACGGGGTCGGGCTCTTTCCGGAATTATCAGATGCAGCGGGTGACCATGGCAGAGACGGGAGGGCCGAAGTCAAGCTGCTGAGAGACAGTGTTTTTGCAACATGCGATTTGGTCGAGGTAGAGGCGGTGGTAGCAGTGGTCGTTGAACTTGAGGTAGTGGTTGTTGTGGCGGCGGCAGCAGTAGCAACGGCAGCAGTAGTGGATTGGTCTGCAGAAACAATGGCAGCGTGGTTAGTGGGCAAGCTCACAGAATCCCTTTGTTTGTTTGTGGGCGACTTGGGAGGGATGATGGATAGTTTAGGAGAGCCAAAGAGCCAGAGGGGGCAGTCAGAGCTCCATTAGTGTACTGTGGCTCATGCATTATAGAGGGGTAGTTGGATAGGCGTGGAGCCACCACACCACACCGCATAAAAGCAGTAGAAAGAGCACATCTGCAACTATGTATCTGCACACCGCACTTGCAGATGTGCATCGTTGCTGCAGCAGTAGTGCGAATATGGATATGGGGGTATAGGGAGGAGGAGGGGGGCTAGCTACAAAGCTTGCTCTGTTTATTGCTTCAGCTAGGCAGTACTAGTACATACTAGTACAGAGCAAAAACCGGAAGGTGACCAGGGTTAGGAGGCAGCAAAGGGTTAGGTCCAGCCGATAGCGCGTGCAGAACAATCAGCAATCTGCATCATGCTGCAGCTGCATTGCACCGCTGGCTGCTGCATACTAGCAAATATCGACAGCTAGCTTAGCGATAGTTGAGTAGCTGTCGTGCTTCCTTCGCTCCCTCTGCCCCTCCTCTGGTCATCTCGTCTGGCTCTTGTAGCTCTGCTGGCTAGCCAATAGCCAATAGCCAATAGCCAAAAAATACATGCTTTGGCCTCCCTTAATTGTACAAAATGTACAGAACAGAACATGATACACCACCATCCACGGCCTAGTAGTTCGAGGTGGCGAGGAAATGCAGAAAAAGAAAAAGTTAAGGACATAGAAAAGAAAATGCTTACCCTTAGATACTGGTTGCGGCGCTAAATCGCAGGTTTTTTGATCCTCTTGGCCGTCCTTGGCCGGCACTGCGGGTGGTGCCGCATCGTCATCTAAGCTCACCGTATCTAGGTTGGCGCCGGCTCCGCTCAGGCTGTGGTCGAAGATAGCCATCATGGGCGTGGTTGGCCTGAGGCTGCCCACTGGCGAGGTGACGCTAACTGCAGTGGGTGCAGGCATAGGAATGGTCACAGCCAGTGAGGGCTGGCCCATGGCCAATCTGTGTTTTTCTTTGCTATCGATACTGCTAGCAGTGCTGGACCGCTTGCTAGCTTCGGGACTGGTGATGGGTGATGAGTGGGCCGACGTAAGTGTACCCTTGTCAGTCTTTTCTTCTTCTTCCTCATCGTCGAGCTGCTCTTGTCCGTCAGTGTCGTCTCGTTCGTCGTCCGAGGAGCTGTTGGTACTAGCTGTATCGTCGTTTTCGTCCTCTTCCTGTGTCTTATCGAGTGTTCTCATCCGCATATTATTGGTGGATGGTGATCTGTGTGTAAGCGAGCGGATGGAGCGAGCATCTTCAAAGTTATCCTGTGTGCAAGAGCAAGTGGGATGGATGGTCAGCAAACTATGGAGGGGCAGAATCTTTTAGGTGCAAAACTGCCGCCAAGACTAATCTATTACATGACATCGTTGGATCAAGTAATAATGAGTCTGTTGCTGACGGCCATTATTTATTGCGTAGCCCAAGAAAAGCTTGGGGTTTTAGTGGAAAATGAAGCTTACAATCTCAGACTCGATATCTGACTGCGCATAGGTCGAGCGAACCTCGAAGGCGCTAGCCATCTTAGCTACTTCGGCCATGATGTGTGGTGTGTATTGGGCTATCTGTAGTGGTTTCTGTAGACACAGCACGATACAACGAGTCGGTCTGTGACTCTAGCAATGGTTCGTCTGGCTGTTCTATGAATCTGTCGTAGAGTCGTTTGTCGTGGGTCTCGTGAAAAAATATGAAGAAAAAAATAATCGAGGTTTGTGTGTTGGGTATAGTTCGGACGAGGTGAAGACAATATGCTTTCTTGCAAGGCCGAGGTCTGAGAAAGACGTTAAGTGTACTCAAGAACCGGTGTCGAGAAAAAAATAAACAGAAAGAAGAGAAAAAGGAACGAAACAAGAGAAACAGAGGGACGACTTTGAAGGGTTGCTGGGCCGGTGTGTCAAGAGCTCGAGGAAATTGGGCAAGACAAAGCAAAACAGTGGCAGTAAAAAAACGCGGGCGTTGGCTGGCTTTGTCGATGTCGTCTCGAGATAATCCTGTAGTCTTTATGCCGAGCTCAGGAGAGAACGCAGTTTCTTGGATGGCTTTAGTCGTGTGGTTTTTGGTCGTTTATTTTTGTTACGCTGGGCTAGCAGTTGCTTGCTTGTTTGTTCGCTTCGTCTGGGTCTGGTAGGGATGATCTACTGGTTGGCGAAGCAATATACTAGGTGCGAGAAGGCTGAAGAAATAAAAAGAAAGGAAAAGGAAAGCTGTTAGTTGAGCAGCCTCTTGGGTCGATAGATGGTAGATGGTAGCCAGGAAAATGTAAACAAGCAGGACGATGATCGTGGGTCGGGCTAGGATTAGTAGCTATTGTATGGAGTTTGCTGCAAAGACGGCCGGCCTCTAACTGATTGTATAGCAATGATAGCACTAGGAGCTAGAAGAAGGACAGCATGAGTTTAAGTAAAACAGGGAAACAGATGGAGAATATTTATGTAGTAGAAGAAAAGAATGCCAACTGACATACATATAGAGAAGCACAGATCACGGCCAGGGAAGGGTCAGATCGGATTATAGTGACAGTAGAAGCAGCAAGCAAGAATTCACAGAATAGTAAAAGAGTTGGTTCTTCTTCATCCAAATAGAGGGTCTTTGTTGACAAGACCAGGATGTTGTGCTGAGAAGTTGTCGTCGTCGCCATCGCCAGGATGAGATCCTTGGATCCAAAAGTGGTATGTTATAGGCTATCTTATGTCTATTGACATTGACCTCTTTGCTCTAATACTATGGAAAATGCTACAACTAAGTATTAAGTATACTGATAATACCGGACGACCCAAAAATAATTATGCAGCATGAGTGGACCTAACCTACGCAAAGCTTGATGGCTACTTAGGCTATAGAGGGACAGAAGGATAGAAAGAATTTTAAATTAAAAAATTAAAAAATTCTTTAATAAAAATAAACACAGAGCCTTCAAAGGGATCAGATGGTAATTTCTATAGTTGGGCATCCAGCTTGTGGAAGTCTCAAACATTGTCTCTCGTACTCTAAAGCCTCGCCATTCTTCCACTTGCTAGTGGTAGTGGTGTAATGCTTAGTGAAGCTAACCTAATATTATACTATGTAATTGTTATCTCTCCCCTTGGGTTGTTTACCAGCCACCAAAAAATGGCTGCTGCTGTTACTGCCTCTTCAAACATCGCAGGTTTGCATTTCATGGCTATGCAATCCCCATACATCTCAAAATAAATCGAAATTCCTTTCTTATTTTCTTATTTTTTCTACCGACAAGGGATCAGCGCCGGCTTCAGGCACTAAAACTGGGGGGAAGCGTAGCGCTAGCGCCAGGGTTTCATATTATTCACATACTAACACAACTAAGAAAAAGTTTACCAGGAGGGCTACGAAGAGAAAAAAACAAGAGACAAAAAAAGCATAAAGGCCTAGATCTTGGGGTATTACCGCTAATGTTCAGGGGCAAATTTTAGTCTTATTTGTAGACTGACCTTGAGCGCTATTATGCGTCAAAGGAGAAACAAACCTATGAGGCTTTTGACAGGCCGTACAAGTCGGAATTGGAACAATGTGTTACATATATAGATTACTGAATTTGTATCGGCTATATGAACTAAGGGGTCTTTCATCTCGTTATCCGGCCAATTTTCTTTAACGCATGATTTTTTACTCAACATTGCAAATTGGCCTTGCTTTGTGTTCATGGTAGAGCCGATAAATCGGTGAATTACTACTGTTCCCCTTGATATTGCCAAATATGCGGGAAAGCATACACAATGGTCCATATTGTCGTCGTAGCAAACAGAGCACATACAGCTACCACTATCATATAGTTGCACTACGACGCACACCAACCAACCCAATACTACCAAACATTCACCCAAAAGCCCAAGTCGTCTTCCCATTAGCCAAATCACAGCGGTCAAGACCGTCTATCTATCTCGCTCTAACAAGCACAGCCCAGGGGCAAGCCACAACCATCATAAGAAGACCGCCTGGCATACCAGTTCAGACTATTTATATATATGATATATCGTTATGACTCGACGTTTGCCTACATCAACCTATCATCACCAATACATGCTATTTTTCCTTGAGATTGATATGAGCTCCCCAAAAAGAAAGACTCCATCAACTAGCATACCAAAAAGCTACTGACGCCGGGAGCTGAGGGGCCATTCGGGCATCGGACCCGAGACCTGACACATTCACGGTTAGCCATTGAAGGGCTGGAAAGCCCGAAGCATCAATCATACCACTAGACCAATGGCCCTCATATACAGTCTTTGCAGCCGCCGAACCCAAAAATTGCGTTTATAAAATTGTCACGATATTTCAGACCCTAACCCTAATAATTGCTCATTGGATAGTCGTATATGAATCTTTTCTCAGAATTATGTGAGAGACATCCCACGAATAAACAATGAATTGAATTGAATCGATACCCAATACACAACAACCATGACGTAACAGTTAGTGACTATACATGTAGATCTATTGTACCAATGTCATGAAATTTCTAATTACGAATTCATCCGACAACATTACAACCATCTTTCTTGCTTTACTAGAATAAGGCTATCTATCGCTATCAAATTGAGCGGGCTTAGCTGATGGGCTCCACATTTAGGTTATGTGTACTGAGTACGTCTGTTTTTCCACACAGATCTGCACCATAATACTGTACATAGTACTTTTGACAGACGGTGCTATTGTGTTTTGTTTGTACATATGTATGTGTAAAATATGTAGTATGACAAAGACTATTTACTGCCTGTTGAAGATCCACAGAAATGTAGAAGCCGTTGTAAAGCTGCACTAAGCTAGCTAGTGACAAAAACACAACAAAAAGTAGTAGAATAATAACCTGCGGTAACTACCAAGTATAACATACACACTGAAACTGAGAGAAATACTTGTCTCTGTTCTTTTTTCCCCGACTCTTACTTTTCCATTTCATCACCACCGAGATATACATCGATCGATCCATCCAGCCCCAATCGATCACCGACCATTATTCGATACGGTTAATTGAAGTCTCGATATCATCGTCTTTACCGTCGTCTGCTTGACAAAAAAGCTTGTCGTCGGAGCGGGATTAGCCCCGGACGCAATCCCTGTGTCCCTCTCCGGGTTATTGGCACCGCGCCCATAAAAACGTCCATCAAAACAACATCACTTGGATTCGAGATTGAAAGCCGACTGGCCTAATCGCTCTACTCGAGAGTGAGGCAATCGCCTCTTCATCCACCCGTTAGTTCGCCGGTAAGTTGATAACCACTCCGCTTGATAATGATAGCCCAACCCTCCCTTTATTGTTGTGTCGAAATATGTTGTTGAGATTGAAAAGTCTCTTTTTGATCGACATGCCGCATTCAATAAGCTGTAACTTGATATTGCTCGCCGTGACTTTGGCTTCAGCAAAGTGACGTTTCCGGTGCCGGCTTTATTTTCCACTGGCTAGCGAGGATCAAGATGCGTCTTTATAAGCGAGAATCACACTGAATTGAGCTTCTTCAGACATTGCATATTTCCATGTTTCCATGTTTCCATGACAGTTCTCTCTGCCTCTTGAAATCCAATAATAACGCTTTTACTTTGCAGATCGATTGACAGGTGAGGTTGCCGTAATATTGAGATAACTCTGTATGTTATCAATCGTCAACTCAACATACATGTACTATACCATCGTGAGTAGCTCCCGTACTCCTTGAGCCTCAGTTTCTTGTGATATCATCCATGTACCATTCAACATCGAGCCGTGCTCTTATCCTTACCACCCCGCATATGTTCATAGCTCCTCCCGGACAAGTTTTGATCACACGCTTGCAATAGTTGGAGCCCGAACACACAATATTCAAGAATGGATTTCTACCTTTTATTTAGGTTTGGGAAATTGGAAAACGCACATACATAAGCAGACTGCACCAAATTTTTTTTCTTGCCCATATGTCATACCGCCATATGTGGCAATTTTAGACTATTAGCTCATCAACCACTAGTTATAACTGTTTGCACTTTTATTTTGGCCCCAAGAAACATTTGATTCTTTGGCCTTCTATTCCAACTGACTTGCCTTTCTCTGCACCCACTCTCAGTAACACCCCCCCGGACATTGTTTAGTTCCAAGCTTTTGCTAACCCTGTCACAATTTTTTTTCTTACTACAGCCTTGTCCATCTTTGAGTTACCAACCTGCACCTCACCCCTCATCGCGGCTTGACCGTGACTTATGATTTCGCTCTATTCTGTACAAGTAGACACAGGATAGTCCATCTCCTCTTTCACGATAGTACAAAAATTGCCGACAAAGCTCTCCGTACCGAGATACTGTGTTCACGCGTCTCCCTTAGCTGCACCGACAGGATAGACTATATTGACCGTATTTCGTAAACCTCTGGAAGCTACATGAGAACGCCTCACCACATCGATCTCTATACTAATTTTCTACCTACCTACGGACTTGAATTTGAGCCTTCCCCCTTCCCGACCTAAGACTGTGGCAACGCTACAATATCTTTCAAAATGGGTAAAATCACCCGGACTATGCAGCCAAAGCATCGGGCCGCCTTGGTAAGTTCATATCGGCGAATGCCTCGACTTGTTAATCGTTCACTCAAAACTAATGTCGTCATAATCTAGACTCCGTGGCTCAAGGCCTTTGTACAATCAGCTGCAGAAACGCCGCTTCCACAACTTCCCGAGAAACTCAATACTTTTCCCTCCGCTTGGCCATTTCCGCGCGGTGATCTTTACCATTGGATCCCGCTGTTGAACCGCTTCGACAACATACTTGCTACATTCACCACCACATACAATTTGAACAAGGGCCCGCAAATTCTAGATTTTGCCTGCGATCTACTGCTCAACAAACCCGAAGGCTTGGAGTTTTGCGATACCGAATCTTGGTCGACCGATCGTCTTGTCCGCCATGGCTACGGCATCGATGGCGATCGTCAATTGATCGAGTCTGTCTTGCAGTTCACGGCAATGCTGCTAGATCGCTGCGGAAACCGTAGCATATATGCGAGCAGCATCCATTTGAATGATCTGCTGCACACCACATCTCTCTCCGTTCTTTATGATACACTACAAGTTGGCTCTAAGCTTGCCCATCGATATCAAGCATCTGTGAAGCGTCTTGGCGGATCTAACAACAGCCGGCAGATCAGTGCTTTGTTGGCAAACCACTACAACATAGACTTGGAAAGAGTGCAAGTATTGACCCAGGCCTTTGTCAAAACCCCCCTCAGCAACAACGACCATGCCCACACGTCATCTGGAAAAGGCAAAGAGAAGATGAAGGCCCAATCTTCTCGTAGCTTTGGATCAAAATACGCCACCGACCTCTCGGCTGTGCTGAGTCCAGATGCTCATCACTGGAACGGTTGGGGTGATGTACGAGTTCTTTATTATCCTCAACAAAACGTACCGAAACCCGAGCTACAGTCTCAGCCCGAGTCTTCAACTCCCGAGCGAAACAGTCATTCGACTACACCCCACACACCTACACCTCTGCGCAGAAGCTCTACATTGGGGTCATCTCTTAGCACGCCTAAACAGCCTAAACGATCGGAGATGATGCCTCGCTGGCCACGCCGCGAGGCGCCGCTACAGTCACTGATGCTTCCTCATCCGGCCCACGACATAATTCCTTCGAGGTTTCACAGCACGATGTCATTCATAAACCTATCTGCGAAACTATCACCTCTCTTCCAGACGACATGTCAGAGTCCTCTAAATATGAAGTGTTGCATCGTCTGCGAGTTGCGAAAGCCTTACTGGGAACACCCGAGACCCGGAATCGCATCTTGGGCATCCGTTTGCTTGCAATTCTAAATCTTGCATTCATTCACCCGGAGCAAACCTTTGTGGACAAGGTACTGCGTCATGACGTTGATGAGATTCGAAAGTACCAGCTTGTTTACCAGCTGGCCGAGCTGATTCATCCTACCCTTAACACAAGCACCGTTGAGGCCCCATTGTGGATACAGAGTATTGCCTTTTCTCTTTTGGAAAACATTAGCATGTTCGATACTCGCTTCAATGATGTCTTTTCAGCGCTAAATGCCAATGTCAACCATGGCGTCCTTCTCTATGTCGTCCGCAAGGCGGTTGCGGGCATCAAAGATGACCATAATCCCGATATCAAGGTCATGGAAATGAAGTGGACCGAGGCTGACAATTGGCGTCGATCTCTATTCACACTTACTCTTCATATGTCAATGAACACACGAGTAGGCCAAGAGATGGCTGCTGCTGGTCTAGTAGAGGCAATGGTTGAAACGTTGAGCTTTACGTCGACCTCCGCCAAAAGACTTCACAGCCTGTTCGTCCAATTTCTCGATAGTCTTGTTCTGAGCTATCAGCCTGCCTTCAATGCATTTTTTGCTGTCAACGGCCTTGACGCTATCTCCAAGATAGTTATTGACACTGTGGCTGATGCTCTTGCTGGGATACCTCGAAATGGCACTACATTGGAGCTCAAGTCAGATGTAGTTGACTACAATATTCCCTACTGGCAGCAGTGCACCTTGAAGTGGTCACTCAAGTTTGTTCATCATATTATGTCGAACTGGTATAACCATAGTGGGAATGCCGATCGACTTTTACGAAACCTTGCTGATAAGGCCGATCTCCTCCAGAGTCTGAGAACAATTATGGAGAATGTCATCAATTTCGGCTCTGCTGTTTGGACGCATTCCGTTACTATCCTGAGCGATTTCATCAACAACGATCCGACCAGCTTCGCCGCAATCTTGGAATCGGGTATGATACGAAGCTTCTTGGAGTCAGTCAGTACCTATCCAGTACCCGAGGTTCAGCAAACACCCGAAGAAGACGGCTCAGAGGGTGATTCAAGTTCTGCCAACAAGGTCGATGAAGATACTCGGCCCCATCCCCCTACGGCTGAAATTCTTGCTATTCCACGAAACCGCCCTCTTGCGCAAGGGATTTTCCCTGCATCGGAGGCTATCCGTGCTGTCCCTACTGCCATCAGTAGCATATCCCTCAACAACGCCGGTCTTAAAATGGTTGTGGTATCCCGTGCACTGGAGACGTTATTGGAGATATTCGAAAGCTCCACTCACCTCAACTGCATGATTAACGATCGAAACCTTTCTATGGATCTTGGTCGTAGTTTCGATGAACTTGCACGCCACCATCCAAATCTCAAGGAGAGCATCGCAAATGCCGTTATCGACATGGTTGCCCGTGTGCGCGAAATGGGCCGTGATCCTCAGACCATTGAAGATTGGGGTACCCACGTCTTTGTCCTCGACGCAAACGGAAATCGGGTTCATTGTGACAAGAATCTCCTTTCGAACCTGAAGAAGGCTGAAGCTGAGCCTGGGAAGGTCGTGCCTGTTGATTCCGATCGAAAGAAAGATACCTTCGACTATGCACTGGTCGTCCAAGAGTTGAGTACATTCCTGGAAGTATACCTGGGTAATGCGAACCTGAGATCGGAGTTTGCTCTCAAAGGCGGTCTGGGGCTCTTGCTTGATATCTTGGACTCCCCCAGCTTGAACTCTATGGTATTGAACCCCGAGAGCCCTCTCAACACCATGTTCACGATAATTGCCCGACAGGCTGAGCAGACAGTTTACGTGTATATGCCTCAGTTACTTCACCACACTGTTTCCACTATGGAATACACCAAGAGTCTCATAGAGCCAAAAACAAGCTCTGGATCGTTCTTTTCCATGTTCTTGAAGAGTGATCTAAAGATGACGTCTGCCCAATTCGAAGCCTTGGATCCCGAATCACAGAGGATCTTGACTTGTGGCGAAGAAGCAACTCGCTCTCTCATGCGAACACAAATGCTTTTCTTGACGGTTTGCTGCAGCTTTCCCGTTTCTACTAGATCGCAAACCCCGGCCCAGTTCCATCAGTCCAACGTTTACGACTATCATCTGAAAATCATCAACGGAGGCGGATCCCTTGTCAACTTTTGCTTGAAAGAAACGTCCGAAATCAACCAACATGTTCCTCAAAACTGGCAACCCTTATTCCAGAGCAATGTCAACTTAAGTTTAGCACTTTCTGGAGACGCCTGTGGTGATCCTTTGGTAGTAGGTCCCATCGTGGCCGACATTCCCGAGTATAACATCATCGATGCTCTTGGCGATTCAACCGACAATGACCCGACTACGGCCATGACAACCGAGGAACAGGAAACCCTCAAGAACGATACGAAGTATCAGAACTACCATTTGCTCAAGTTGCTTGTGGATACGGCTCCGGCCGCTTTCCCATCGCTTTTTGCTGTGTATGGTCGAGCTTTGTTCCCCCGACGCCACTTATCACGGGCTGGATTCGTCAAAGGTCAGCATCTACAATTGACTGAAGCGCTGTCACATTCCATCATTGACGAGGTCAAGAAGGCGGTACAAACTTGGACACCGTCTTATACACCACGCGATTATGTCTTCTGGATCAAGATGGTTCATTTCCTGGACGAGTGTCTTCACGATGGATTGTCTGATTTCGGACCCACTCGTATCATTCCGATAGTCTTTCTAGCGCTTCAAAAGCATGGCCTTTTCGAGCTTCTTAACTCAATGATCGAACGATACTCCACAGAAATAGCGCAGTCTGAAGGCGACAAGATAACAACTAATCCCGCGAAAACCGCCTTATACGGACTACGAAAGGTGCTGGATCTGTATACTATGCTGCTATCTATGAAGATTCTTGATTCTCTCAACACCAGCTCCATGTTGAATCGTACTGGGTTCAATGAACCAGATGCCGCTTTAGCATTAAGCTACGAGATTAGAGCAGCTGTCGCGCCTACAATTGTCAAACTGTGGAAGTCCAATGCCACCCAGAAACTTCCACGGCCTGTGATCGCTAGCATCATTTCTATTCTTCGTAACATCACTGGCAAGGATCACACACACGAACCCAAGGACCGAATTTTGAAGCCGGTCTTCGAAATTGTTTTCAGCTTACAGCCCGAAACGTTCACATTCGATATGCACACCATTCATGGCCTACTTGCCATTCCCGCCAATCCCGACCTGGATATGGCTATAGAAGCCTGCTTCCGATGCAACAATCTCTTAGTTCAGGCTACTGAATACATCAACTTACATATGCGTAATCGCGCGGGCTCGAGAAATCCCATTCCCGAGGGAGTTGTTTGTGATTACAAGGACCCAACAGTCAATGAGGCTACAGCAGAGGCACCTGCTGACAGAGACTATGACACCAATTCAGATGATCAAAGTTCCCAAACGGATGAACGGGATGATCAGTCACAAGCCGGATATAGTGCTATGGAAGGTGTCGCTGAAGAGAACGCCCAAAACAACGAAGAAGTCGCACCATGCACAATCGATGAAAACCGCGACGCGCTGGTGCCGTTCAGAAACGAATTGTGCGAGTCCTTGGTCGATCGTTGTTTGGAGGTTCTTGGGGCTCATACGGATTCCGCGATTGAAATATCAGATTTGATCATCTCTATGATCTCGTCAGAGAGTACGGAAGAACACAAGAGGGTCGGATCGACCCTTATCCGGGAGTTGTCATGCTTGCGTTCGGAAACGCAAACCAAGGGTGATACCATTTCGGCCTATGCTCACCTCCTGTCTCTTCTGCTACAGAACCGCCAATTCTTCCAGGCTAACTTTAAGTACCTGAAAGACAGTCTGGATGATTTCGTATCATTCTTGAATCCTACTGATTTTGTCTCTACTGAAGAGCTCCCCTTCTGGGTGCCTTATATTCTCATGATATTCGAATATCTACTTGGGCATGACGAACAGCCCCAAGAGAAAAAGTGGTCGATGGATACCGATGATGCTCTCCCCGGTAACGTCGTGTTGAGATTGCCGAACCCCATCTCGAATGATGAGCAGAGAAACGCACTGTTATCGAACATCTTGGAAATCCTCCCTCGCATTGGCAAACAGGAGATATTAGCAACCGCTTCTCTACGGGTTCTTGTTATCCTCACCCGATGCCGTGAGTTTGCTACGATTGTCGGCGAGCGAAAGAATCTGCAACGCCTATTCGCTATGGTCAAGCAACTTTCTGGTGCTGGGGCTGAGCGTCTACGCCAATCAAAGATCAACCAGTGGGTGATGATCATTCTTCGCCACATAGTTGAGGATGAAGATACGATCAAGCAGATCATGCGTTTCGAAATCCGTCAGCACTTTGAGAATCCTACCCGCAACGCCACCCGCATGCTTGACGTTCCGACCTACATCAAGGCTATGCCAGATCTTGCGCTGCGATCCCCTAAGCTCTTTGTCGATGCTAGCAATGAGTTACTCAAGTTCGTGCGCTGGACTTCTAATGGCTTGCAGACTGGCCGTGGTAGTATCATTGGCCTCAAAGAAACTGCCCCGACTCAACCAGCGCTTGCTTTGTCTTCTGGACAAGACACAGTCCTTGTTGTACCCGAAACTGTGGGTCAAACAGAAAGCCAAGCTCCGAATGACGATTTAGACGTTAAGCAATCTACTGAAGCTGTCGATGATGTTGACATGACAGATGTACATGCTTCTAAGTCCACAGAGAAGAAATTCCCGATCCTTGAGAATCCGGACGGCGTGATCCATTTCCTTCTTTGCGAACTTATCAACTACCGCGAGGTAGAGGATAAGGAAGTCGTGCAAAAAGATGATGCGGCAGCCGCCAATGTCGCGTCATCAGCGGCATCTCAGCCCCTTGAGTCTACGGCTGTTGCATCTTTGACGGAAGATGAGCGTAAATCCGCTTCCAGTGCCTCAACAAAGCCAGCTTTCAAGTCCGAGGATCATCCAATTTTTGTGTATCGCTGTTTCTTGCTCAATGCCGTCACCGAGCTGCTTCAGAGTTACAACCGTACAAAAATCGAATTTATCAACTTCAAGCGGTCTGTGCCCGCCCAGAACCATACACCCATCCGGCCTCGGTCTAGTGTGTTGAACTACCTGATATTGGATCTCCTCTGCCAAGGTTCTCTGAATGGCAACGCGGAATCAGTCTCTGCTAAGAAAAAGACTGCTACTGCTGGCCATGTACAGCGTCTTTTGGTCGCTTTGGTTTCCAGAACTAACGAAAAAACCAAACCGACACATCGCAACCCCTTCGAGTATGAGGACGATTCCGTTCTTCTTTTTGTCCGTACTTTTGTCATCGACATGATTCTTAAGTCGTATGAGCGTGCAACTCTTCCCGATGAACCTACCGAGTCACGCTATCTTCGCATGCAAAGCCTTGCTGAGCTCATGTCGCAGATAATTGGTGATAAGAGCAGTGAAATGACTCCCCGTGGCTTGCGTCCTCAGCAAAGCTTTACGCAAGCCCAGATATGTCGCATGATGTTCGAGAAGGGCTACATTGAAAAGCTCACGGCCTCTATTGCCGAGATAGACCTCAACTATCCGGGTGTCAAGCGCTCTATTAAGTATATTCTGCGCGTGCTTCGTGTTCTCACCGATGCTGCCAAGGAACTGAGCCTCGCGAATCTCATCACGACTGGCTCTCTACCAGAATACGAAGATGAAATACATTCAACCTCATCTCTTTCGGATCTTGAAGATGACCGAGAGGACACTCCTGATCTGTACCGCAACACTGCGTTGGGAATTTCTGAAATCCGAGAAGAAGACGAATCTTCTGCGGACGAAGATGGTAAGTTATTTCTAATATCAATCTTTCACAACCATCACATGATGCAATTAATAGCTAACTGAATATATAGTTGATCCAGACGAGGAGATGTATGAGGATCACTACGACGGAGAAATGGATTACGAAGAAGAAGAGATGTCTGGCGAAGATGACGAGAATGTTAGTGATGATGACGAGGAACTGGAGCAAATGGAGGGCATGAGCGACATAGGCCCGATAGAGGGTCTCTCAGGCCATCCTAGTGCTTTCGAAGTGGTCATGGACGACGAGGACATGGATGACACTGATTCCGATTCTGACAATGATGACTCTATGGACTCCGATTCAATGGACGAGCACGATGTCAATGAAGAAATTGTCGACGAGGAGGGTAATCTCATCGGAGACGATGGAGATTCTGCTTGGGAAAGTGAAAGCCACGATGACGATGATGATGACGATGATGATGAGGATGAAATCGAAGAAGGCTACAACGCCGAAGTCCAAGAAGCCGGTGAGCTGGAGCATCATCTTCACCATCATCATGGCCACCACCATGGCCACCGCACGCTCATGGTCCCAGAAGAAGACATCCTTGATAATCTCGCCCGTACAGTTCTGGACGAGGACGGTGATGATTTTGACGGCGATGAAATTGACGAAATAGGCGAGCATTATGCCGAGATGGAAGACGACGACGATCTTGATGATGACGACGAGTACGTCTTCGAAGAGCATATTCCTTACGATGCACCCCCTAATGTCGGGTCGCTCCTTGGCTGGGATTCTGCCGCAGTTGATAGTGACATTCCCGGAATGGCTCCACCTCGTTTTCGCCCTACTCGCCGTAGTCAGCAAGCCATGCCCCGCTGGCCACCTAGAGAGATGTCAGACATCCGCAGTTACTTAACCGCACATCCTGGCCGCCCTCATCCCCCACGCAACAACAGTAGCAACGCAGAGGACACTGCTAATCCTCTTCTGCGCCCCAACAATGCTCCTCGTATCTCCATAAACCGTGGCCCTACGACTGGCAACAACTTGTTCTCAATCAACTTGCCTGCCGATATTTTAGGCATGACCAATCGTCTTGCTGGAAGCTTTCACAGTCAAAACCCCATGGCGTTCCTTCAGGACCTCATCACTGCTGTGCCTGAGATGAATCGCGGCCAGCCTGTCCACCTCCAGCTAGGACCAAACGCCACGCAAGAGTGGATGGCTTCGCGTGATGCCCGCGCTGCTGAATGGCGACGTGATGGCTCTACTAGTTCTACCGATCCTCTCCAGGCTGTCGCCTTCGTGGCTGGTAGAACTCGTGATCGTTTCCAAGAAGAGGCTTCTATGATCTTCGCCACTCAAGTTGCAGAATGCGCTGTGCGTCTAAGCATCCTGATAACTGCTGCCTTGACGCCTGATGCTATTGCGGCCGACAAGAAGAAGCAAGAAGCCGATGCCATCGCAGCTGCCCAGCAAGAGGCTGCTAGAAAGGAACGTGAGGAGCGCGAGGCCAGAGAGGCTGCGGAGCGTGCCGAACGCGAGCGGATCGAGCGGGAAGCCAGAGAAGAACGGGAGCGCATCGAGCGTGAACGTGCTGAGCGCGAGGCTGCCGAAGCTGCTGCGGCAACTGCCGCTGAGAACGCCGCCCTTGGAAATGCCGAGGACATGACGGTAGTCATGGAGGGAGTCGAAACCCACGACCAGGCTGACGCAGGCAATAGTGACCAGCCTCGTGTTGTCACCATTATCCGAGGAGAAGAAGTTGATGTCACCGAGCTAGGCATTGACCCGGATTATCTGGCCGCCCTGCCCGAAGAATTCCGCGCCGAGGTTATTGCTCAGGCTGTTTCGGCACGACGCTCTGAGGCTAGACAACAGTCTGATGGTGGTCAGAACGAAGAGTTCCAAGAATTCCTCGACGCACTGCCTGACGAGCTTCGGGACGAGATCATCCACCAAGAACGCCAAGAGCAGCGCCGTCGTGCCCGCGAAGAGCAAAGACGCGCCGGCAACAACTCGTCTTCTAACCCCCCTGGCTGCTAACCTCCAAGGCACCGAAAATATCAACATCCTTGGAGGAAGATCCGAGGACGCTGAGATGGATGCGGCAAGCATCTTGATGACGTTCCCGCCGGAGCTGCGTGAGCAAGTTTTGCTGGACCAGCCTCAGGACGTCATCGACTCTCTGCCTGCTTCTTTGAGTGCTCATACACTGATCGCACAATCCGGTGCGTCCGCAGCCGCCGGCTCTTCAGGAACTCCTGCACCCCACGAAGGAGATTCTGCTGCCGTTCAAATTAGGGGCGGGATCCTATCTGCTGTGCCGGGTGGCTCTAACCCCTGGAGTATCATTCGCGATAGCCGTATGGGAAGCATCGTTGCTCCTGGCGGCTTCTTGCAGTCCAGCAATGCCAACTTCGGTATCGAGCGCCAGGCCCGTCGCCTTGCAGTTGTGCAGATGTTAGACAAGGCCGGAGTCGCAACATTGCTGAGGCTAATGTTCATTGCCCAGCAGGGCTCGATCCGTTTCTACCTGTTCAACGTCTTGGCCGATGTCTGCGAGAATCGTCAAAACCGGATTGAAGTTATCAGCACCGTTTTGCAGATTCTTCAGGATGGCAGCACTGATATGGACGCGGTAGAGCGTAGTTTCGGCCATCTATCTTTGAAGGCCAAGAAACCCCGTGATGTCGTCCCTTTGCCTGATCCTCTCAAAACGCCCCAAAGCTCTTCTAAGCGTAGCGCTACTTTCCCGGTCTCTATGTCTTCTATCATGGGCGTTGGAACTCTCGCTAGTCACTCGGACATCTCGCCGCTGCTTATTGTACAACAGTGCCTTGATCTGCTCAGTGATCTCTCCATGAAGAGCCCGCACATTGCCCATCTTTTCCTCACAGAGAATGACATCATTGGCATGTCTCTTAAGCGTCCCACCAACTTGGCCACCCAATCTGCTCGTAGCCGCAGCAAGTCTCGAATGAACAAGGAGTCACGAGCCACCAGACACGCAATTAATTCCCTGCTCACTCTTCTTGATCGTGACCTAGTCATGGAGAGCTCCATGGTGATGACACTTCTTGCGGAACTTATCTACCGTCTAACTATGCCCCTTCAAACTATGGACCGACGTCGTCGTGAGACTGAGGAGGAACAGCGCAAGATATCCGAGGAGAAGAAGAAGCAGGAGACAGACAACGCTAACTCTAACTCGGCTAACAATGCCGAAAGCTCTGCTGCTTCTGCTACTCCTGCAAACACAGCATCCGCTGATCCGGCTGTCTCCACAGGCGATTCCAAGGCCAATGCTGCGAGCAACACCACAGCGAAGAAGGCTGCCAAGGCAATTCAGATGCCGTACATCCCAACGTACAATCTGAACCTGGTCGTGAAAATCTTCGTGGCGCGCGAGTGTAGTTCTAAGACATTTCAGAACACCATCTCCGCCATCAAGAACCTCTCTGTCATTCCAGGAGCCAAGGCCGTCTTTGGCCAAGAGCTCGTGCATCAAGCACATCTACTAGCCAAGACAATTGCTGCTGATCTAGACGAGCTTCTGCCATGCATGGAGCAAGCTACTTCCGGCACCGAAATTCAAGGTATTGCCCTCGCTAAGTTCTCACCCGGCACCTCGGAGCAGAACAAGCTGCTACGTGTCCTAACGGCATTAGACCACCTGTTTGACACGCGCAAGAAGACGGAAAATGACTATGGCGACAGCAACGAGACAGACAAGAACAGCCTTGTTCTCTCGCTCTACGATGATCAGGGTTTCACTACTATGTGGAGTCGACTCAGTGACTGTCTACGTGTCATCCGCACTCGCGAGAGCATGATCAATGTAGCTACTATCCTGCTGCCCTTGATCGAGTCATTGATGGTTGTCTGCAAGAACACCAGCAAGGCTGTCGAGCAGGACGAACCCGTCCAGAGCCCGCTGTCTACTGAGGCTACTCAGGCTGCTCAGGTCGTCGTCCTCAAAGACGATACGGTGTCGAGTCCACCCGCACCTCCCTCGTCGGCCCCCTCGTCGGCCCAGCAACGCATGTCACTGCTGTTCTTCAACTTCACCGGCGAACACCGTCGTATCTTGAACGAGCTCGTGCGCAACAACCCAAAGTTGATGTCAGCCAACTTCTCGCTGCTAGTCAAGAATCCAACTGTTCTCGAGTTCGACAACAAGCGAAACTACTTCACCCGCTCTGTGCACTCTCGTAGTAGCCAACAGTCACGCAGCAACTTCGCCCCGCTACAGCTTAATGTCCGCCGTGACCGGGTTTTCCACGACTCGTACCGCGCTCTCTATTTCAAGAACGGCAACGAGATGAAGTATGGAAAGCTTAACATTCGCTTCAATGGCGAAGAAGGCGTAGACGCTGGTGGTGTTACCCGTGAATGGTTTCAAGTCCTGTCTCGCCAGATGTTCGATGCCAACTACGCTCTGTTCAGTCCCGTTTCGTCGGACCGCACGACATTCCACCCCAATAAACTCAGCGCTATCAACGACCAGCATCTCGCCTACTTCAAGTTCGTCGGTAGAATCATTGGCAAGGCTCTTTACGAGGGCCGTGTTCTCGACTGCCACTTCAGCCGCGCCGTCTACAAGCGTATCCTGGGCAAGCCTGTGTCTGTTAAGGATATGGAGTCGTTTGATCCCGATTACTACAAGTCACTCCTCTGGATGCTCGACAACAACATCACCGACATCATCGTCGATACTTTCTCTATTGAGGACGAAGAGTTTGGTGTCACCAACATTGTTGATCTAGTCGAAGGCGGCCGTGACATTGCCGTGACTGAAGAAAACAAAAAAGACTACGTGCGTCTAGTCGTCGAACACAAGCTGCTGGCATCGGTCAAGGATCAGATGGAGAATTTCCTCAAGGGCTTCCACGATATCATTCCCTCTGAGATCATCTCCATTTTCAACGAGCAGGAGCTGGAGTTGCTGATTTCTGGTCTCCCCGACGTTGATGTCGATGACTGGAAAGCCCACACTGAATATCACAACTATACTGCTGCTTCTCAGCAGATACAATGGTTCTGGCGTGCCGTACGCTCGTTTGACAAGGAAGAGCGCGCAAAGCTTCTCCAATTCGTGACCGGAACATCCAAGGTGCCACTCAATGGCTTCAAGGAACTTGAGGGAATGAACGGTGTCAGCCGTTTCAACATTCATCGCGACTATGGAAACAAGAACCGTCTACCCAGCTCTCACACATGCTTCAACCGTAAGTCCCGATCTATGCCTTGAGTATATATGTATGATTGACCATTTGCTAACATGTCATATTTAGAACTCGACATCCCCGAGTACGAAAGCTATGAAATTCTTCGCCAGCAGCTTATTAAGGCCATCACTGCCGGTAATGATTACTTCGGCTTTGCCTAAAAAAAGCATACACTACTACGAGACCATCACTATTACTTGGTCATACACACACACAGTATATCATCGTTCTACTTGCATTTTCAATTCTCATTGCTTACCTCTCAAACTTCATCTCGACTGTTTGTTTTCATACCGAAATGGGTTCAAGTTTTCTATATTGTTTTGAGTCTTGTCTGTTTTCTTTGTATTTATATTTTATTGTTATTGCGCGGTTGTTTTAGGATTGATTATCTTGTCTTCTTGGGTTTTTATTTGGGTTTTATTACTATGTATTCACTAACTTTGTTAGTGTCCTAAGCAACATCTTCATACGATTTTTAGGGTTGGATTTGATTCGGAGTGCAGACCAGTCAGTCCGATTCTCCTTTATCACCATGATTTGCTGTTTCTGGCATTCTAACATTGACTTGAGAAATATATATTTATTCACATAACAACTGTGCATCTGTATTAACTGAACCCTTGACTTTTATTCATGTCCTTGACTGCTTTTTATTTGAAGAATTTAGTTGTACGTCTAGAAAGAAATCCCCCCAAAATGGTAAACTTTTCAAGTATCGTTCCTGTTTTTGCCGACAAAAAAAGAAATTAACGCCTAGAAAGAAGAATATAAAGCATGTTAAAATAAAAATAAAAAGTCACAAACTCCAACTTCTCTCCGGTAACCTTGACAAACAATGGAAACATCACTATTTGTTAAAAATTTGTCAAAATCAGAAGTTCCTTATGAGAGTCAAAGAAAACTAGATAAGAGGAAACATATTTTCTTGTTGGTGCTTGTAATTTTTTGTATTTTTGAATAAATTTTGGGTATCCCTCTTTTCCACTTTTTTAAGAAGCACCTCTAATAGAGGCAAGCTAATTGATACATCATTTTTTGTGATGACGCGAAGAAAAATCCAATCCAAAAATTTACTTGCGCATGGAAGAAGCGCGGCGCTTGCGCAGGTCAGCCTTCTGGGACTTGGCCTCGGCAACGCGCTTAGCCAGAAGCTGAGCGTACTCGTTAGCCTCATCCTTGACCTTCTCGGACTGGCGGCGCTTGAGGGCCATGCGGTGGCGCTTGTGCTGCAGGCGCTGGGGAGTGACCAGACGCTGGATCTTGGGGGCCTTGGTGTAGGGCTTCTTGCCCTCACCCTTGGGGGTGACCTCACGGCGAATGACGTACTTGCGGACCTGTAGATGGGCGGGTTAGTATACATGAAAAGAGAGTATTCCTATAAGAAAGGTATAAACTAGAACGGTTAGTAGTTAGTAGCAAAATACGGCATGCCAAGATACCGTCAGGCCAGATTCTGATTCATGAGAATAAATTTGAACTGTGTGTAAAACATGTTGCGTATGCCTTGATCAAGTAATCAAGGACTTGGCCATAGATCTCTTACTGCGTGCTCATCAGTATCCTGTTATGGAATGCTTAGTAACACTTTGCAGCTACTGGCTGGGGAGCGTTACGGCAATTCCAGGTAGATACCAAGTCTATACTACATAGCTCGATGATGTTGTGAGACATCAACAAGAAGTAGTGTCTGACGGAGTGTTGGTAGCTGAGTTGCAAACAGCAAAGTAAAGAGGCCAAGCTCATGAAAGAGCATACAGCAACCGAATACAGACAGCAGTAAATCATTCCCTCTCTACTTGGCCATATCATTGAAGGGATGATCAAAGTAGAGAAAGTGAGAAACTGAGCTGACGGTCTTCTCACACTCTACCTGGGCAGCAAGAAATCCTCCTGTGCAAATCCCAAGCAGGCGATGACTGAAGAGAGGCGTGCGGTAAGCTGCTACTAACCACAACCTATAAGATCGGATAAGGAAGTAGAGAAGCATTAAAACACGTACATCGTCATCCTTGGAGAGGCTGAAGAAGCGGCGGATCTTGGTGGCACGCTTGGGACCCAGACGCTTGGGGTGGACAACATCGGTCAGGCCGGGGATCTCCTGCTCGCCCTGCTTGACGATGGACAGAGCCAGAACGGACAGATCGCTACCGACAATGCAACCACGGACGGACTTGCGCTTGCGCTCACCGGTGCGGCGAGAGCGGTAGCAGGAGTGGCCGTCAGCGAGCAGAAGGCGGACACGGTGGGGCTTCATGACACCCTGCTTCATGGGGAAACCCTGCTTGTCGTTACCACCGGTGATGCGGACAACGTAGCCCTTGAACTCGGGGCCGAGAGAGTCAGCGGGGACTTCAGCGCCCATCTATATAGCCGAAAAGTGAGGTTAGCATTTTGACGTTTGTTGTATGCCAGGTGAATCGAAGGGGGCATGTTCGATCCGGTATATTGAATCGAGACATCCTTCTCGACTTCGGTTTCGAGGTCTAATGTCGTAGGATATAAACGTACGCGCTTCTCAATGAAGGGAGCGATCTTCAGCTCATCGTCGATCTCGACCAGCTTCTGGGAGCCGTTGGCAGGGTAGGAGATGTTCAGCTAAAAATGAACATGTTAGCAAATAATGCTGTACGGCAATTTTGTGGCATTGAATAACAAAAGTCAAAAATCATCTTTATCATCAATTGAACTTAACAAGTATAAATGATGATAATGAGATGTCCGACTCTATCGCTAATCGTAGGTAGATAGCCGTAACTTACCTTCATTTTGGCGGTGTCTGATTTTACTGCTTGACGTTGTAGATTTCAAAACGACACACGATTAGGGATTTTGAGAAAATAGACAATATTGCTTGAGATCCCACACAAATTTGTCAATTCTTTTCTTGTTGACCCACTAGGGCTGTGATGACTGCCCAATAAAATAAGACATAAAACTGAAGTGGGGATTTTCTCTCGGTTTTTTCTTGGTGGGCTCTGTTAGACGCCACAGAGATATCTCTCCCATCTTATCGCTTTGCGTGGCGTCACATGCTTGAAGGTGGCTTGATTTTTCAATTAGTGGGGTTTCCCAATTTGGAAACTGGATCCTTAACGATGCCTTGATGTTCAAGACTTCAGCTAGGCGACGATAATTGGCGACGTATAGCTTCATATTAGCGGAAGCGCCCCTAAAAACTGTATTCCAAACCTATATTCTACCTTTTTTTTTTTTTTTTCATAATGTCTGATCTTGAGTCTGTCAAAGTCCATCCACCAAACACGCAAAGGTCTAGCCCTCCTAACCCTCTGCCTACAACCATCCAAACACCATCCGGGCTAGCTATAATTGAGCTACAGGGCACCATAGCTCACACCGACGAGCTCTCAGCTGCCCTCCACGATGAGAACAACTCGCTCAACTCTTTACACGTTGGCCACATCGTTTTTCCCAACTACAACCCCGACTTTCAAGAGCCAGGCAGTACGGCTTGGATGAAGAAGGTCTACATGTTTGTCGGTGGCCATCAACGGCTTACAGGCGAATGTAAGAAACTTCCACAGCCAGTGGCTATTGTACGCAAAAGACAAGCTGAGGGAGAAGAGCCACGGCAAAACGAAGTGCTGGATATCGTTGAGATTGTCAAATACAAGCTGGTGTTCATCAATCGCCCAGAGCCAGTCAGTTCCACAATGCAACCGTAATGCATCTTGGAAGAATCTAGAATATCAAGTTCCATGTCTTTGTTTGGTTTCTAGCGTGATGGTCATCTGAATTTATATGCAACGGCGTTGGTTTATGTTCATATTTGTTTCCTATATTTTAGATTACTTCTATACTCAACTTTTATATCCAGTATGGTCCCGTTTTGTAATCCGTATCCTTGAAAGCAGACTCTATTTATCTTGCTCTACGCAGGTATTGGTATTACTTAGCAAGCGCAATTGGCTTTACCCGTGCTAAGCCATCACGCGCATAGAAAGTCATTGGATAGGGGCCTGTTCCCCAATCTTCCAACTCTTCTAAGGCAATCAATGCCTCATGTGGAGACAATAGTGGTCTAGGGAAGGCATATCCCCAATCAATACTTAATCGTGGACAGGCTACTTGAACCCAACACTCTACATCCGCCATCATTGCTAGCTTCCCTGGAAAGATCTCGCTGAGTAGCAGATTGACAAATGGTATGCCCTTCTCATTGAGTCGCTTCTCGATCTTAGCCATAGTGTGAGGGTTTCCTTGGCGGCCAAGAGAACCAAGAATAAGACCCCATTTCTTCGCCGTCTTGCCTTGTTTGATGGCCATTCGTCTCAGACTCTGCATTTCGGTGTGCTCGTACTCTTCACGGGTTAGTTTCCGTGAATATGGGTCGTAACGATATGCGGTGATTGTAGGGTTGTGAATCATCATGCTCTCCAGGTGGAAACGACCATCTCCCAAATACAAAATCATGTCGATGTTATCCTCCTGTTTCATATGTGGCGACGTACACCCCAGGATCTCGCCTTTGCTGAGAGGTGCTATTTGAGGTGCAACCACACTGAATCCCTCCTTCTCGAGAGATGCCCGTACACCGTGAATAGTAGCGTTGAATTGGATGGTGCCAACCAGGGCAATGGTCTTTCCGGAGGCGAAGTTGCGTTTGAGAGACTCCACAAAGTGCGAAGTGTCGATGGTGATATCAACAAACACATAGAGTGTCTTGATTTTAGTCACATCAACTGGCACCAAGCAACTATGGGCATAGTGAACAAGAAGATCGCACCCCAAAGCACGAGCTGTGTAGTCATCGATACAGCAAGCGCCATATGTGACATCACCCATGATAAGTGTCTCAATACCAGGGCAGAATTCAGTCAAGATATCGGAAATCGTGGTAGCGAACAGTAATAGACCCTCGGGCATCTGCAGCGCAACCTTTTTTGCGCCCAGTGTCCGTATTCTGTGAACAGTCTTGTGAATCTCAAAGCTGTAGTTCGACGGAAGCAATGCGATGGCTTCATTGAGTCCCTTGTCATTCAAGATCTCTGGCGGCACCTGGTTGAGCAGACGTGGAGGTCTACGTGGCTTAGCGGCTAAAGAACATTCTTAGTTAGCAAGACTAGAGGCACAGATATCGAATGTATATCAACTTTATTCACCTCCAACTTCGGTTGACGTCGATACAGCGCCGGCTCCTTTGCCTTCGCCTGCAGCTCGCCGGCCAACGAATCTCTTCTTGGGCTGTTTGGCGGTAACTTGCGGCGCAGAGGCTTCAAACCCGCCCTCTTGCGCCAGACTGAGAGCTTCAATATCAGCCGCAATGCCGATGTCGGTCTCTGCACGATCAGATTCCATCGTTTGTCTTGGTGTATGTGATATGCTGTGTTTGTTTACTTTACAACTCGTTAACTAATTTTTTTCTCGCTTCTTAGATTCAGCAAATTCGTGATAGGTCAAGAGACAATCAAAAGTCGATAGTGGGGCTCCTACAAGAACTTAAAAAGGGACCCCGCGGTAGAACGTCATTAAGCTTTGATGTAACCTGGAAATATAATGGTTCTATGGACAACAAATGTCTTGAGTTTAAATGTTATATTTTGAATGTGAGTTAATCAGATTTATAAAAACTCTTTGCGCAAGTTTTATCGTTAGAAACATTATTTATTCACGTAATAGTACGGACGTCATAGGGTTTAATAGGGTTACGTCGGATTTGGAGAAGCCCTGCGGAAATGTTGCTGTTTCTCCACATACCGCATTGGCGGGCTTTAAAACGGCATGAGCCGATGTTTTGGCTCCTCAACGGAAATCCGGGCAACTGCTTAGAAAGCATCAATCCCGAGGCCATAATTCATGTTTACTTTTTGGTGTACTTTGTGTATCGTTTAAATCTACGCAGTAATCAGTCATGAATTCTTTAAGCCATCGTGTTAGGTTGTCCCTTGCACGGCAATCGGCTGCTGCAATGTCTCGCTCACGCCGCTCATTGGCTACGAGCGCCTCTCGAGCTAGTGCGGCGGAGCGCAAAGTCACGATAGTCGAGGTCGGGCCGCGTGATGGCCTTCAAAATGAAAAGCAGACAATCCCGCTCGAAACGAAGCTTGAGCTTATCCGCCGGCTTGCTAATGCTGGCTGCACGACTATCGAGGGCGGTGCGTTCGTCTCGCCGAAATGGGTTCCACAGGTATTGTTCCACGGGTATTGTCTTCGAGAGCTTGGTAAACAAACCAGCTCGTTTGCTTACTTCTAGAAACACTAACATATTTATGTATTTGGTAGATGGCCGATTCAGGCGCAGTCCTACAAGCTTTGCTCGAAAGCAGCGTCCTCCCCCCAGATCCCGTGCGCTATCCGTTCCTCGTGCCAAATCAACGTGGCATGCAAAGTCTGAGCAAGATTTTGGCGCAGTGCAAAGGCCAATATTCCACACATGATGAGCCATCAGACAACACAGCTCTGCCTGAGATTGAAGTTGCGGTGTTTGTATCGGCAACCGAGTCGTTTTCCCAGAAGAACCTCAATACAGATATTAAAACGTCGATACAGAATTTAACGGGTGTCTTTGGAGAGGCAAAGGGTATGGGAATGCGAGTTCGTGCCTATATATCAATGGTCTTGGGATGTCCGTTCGAAGGCCCGGATATCAACCCGACTGTTGTGGCTGACATAGCCCGAGATTTGCTGGAGATGGGCGCTGACGAGATATCGCTGGGCGATACTACTGGAATGGGAACAGCACCTCGGACAAAGGAGTTGCTTACAGCATTGACGGCAGCCGGCATCCGCAATGAAGACATTGCCATGCACTTCCACAATACACGGGGCCAGGCACTGGTAAATACTGCTGTGGCTCTGGAACATGGCATCCGTATCTTCGATTCCAGTGTCGGCGGGCTAGGTGGGTGTCCCTATAGCCCTGGTGCCACGGGCAATGTCGCAACCGAGGACATGGTGTATTTTTTACACAGCGTGGGCATGGAAACGGGCATTGACTTGAAGGCCCTCACCGAGGTGGGCGCCTGGATCACGAACGAACTGGGAAAACCCAACGATAGCAGTGTGGGCAAGGCATTGCTTGGTGGACGCAAGTTCCACGAAGCCACCAAATTATAACGTTTGTATAAATGTAGACAGTAGTAGGTAGCTGTATCGGTTTAGCATGCTTAATGAATTCTGGGTGTAGTCGGCCCGCCATCCCACTACCACGATCACGTGACGGCAAACCCAGGTTAGCGATGCGCGATTATTATGGGCTTTCTGGAGGCGTATCTAGTGCCTTTTTAGTGTCTTTTTAGTGGGGCTTGAGCCAGCCATCCCCCAAATCAATCTGGTTAGCCATTGCTATTAATGCTTTCGTCTCGAATGGGAGCTATTGCCCCAGCGTATTTCGTAGTGTCTACAGCCTTTCTAACTTTCTAATGCTTGCTTACCTTAACATTGGTAGTTGCAGTTACATATTTTGGAAGTAGCTTCCTCCATTTCCTCCACCATTTATTTCATCTACCTAATATATCGTATACAACAATAATACATCGATACATCTATCGTTAACCACGACAATCCAGCCGGTCTTGATTCGCTGTTTCTGGACGTCTTTTATCTTTGTTTTACCGATCATCTCTTCCTGTCCTTTCTCCCTCGACGACCGATAAGGACAAGCCACCGAGCGAGCTTTTTGCTGCCGTCTTCCCGACCCTCGCTCGCCTCTATTTCTTTTCTCACCATCTTCACACCAGACCACCAAATTTGAACATCTGCCATGGATCCTAGAGTGCCTTCATACTCGGTGACACCCAGAATCACCTACAACACTGTCGGAGGTGTCAACGGTCCTCTGGTCATCCTAGAGAATGTATGATACCCGCCCAATTCGGCCCTCTTGCTCTGCGCCATTGCCGATGACGTTTGCGATGGCAATTCAATATCGAAGCTTCAGCCACCCGAGGAGCCTTATTTTCCTCGTTATCTCTGCTGTTCTAGTCTTGCTAACGATGCGCCTTGCGTTGTGCTGTTGTTTAGGTCAAATTCCCGCGCTACAATGAGATTGTGCAACTGACGCTGCCTGATGGCACGGAGCGCACCGGCCAGGTTCTTGAAGCTAGAGGTAAGCTTATATTAGGCTCTGCGACACCAATGCCGGCTTTTATACGGCTATAATGCGACTATGCGCATGTATAATATGTCAATGTATCGGTCGTGAGGCTGACGTAATCTTACGATCACTTGTAACTAACAACTCTCTTCTCGCTTTGCTAGGTGACCGCGCCGTCGTCCAGGTACGATCTCCGGATATCATTTAGTGACATTTGCCGAATTGGCTATCGAACTCTACTCACGATATTATGTCTACTATGAAGAATCGCTAGGAATAAGAACTAGACTAACATGCTATGAATATAGGTGTTTGAGGGTACCTCCGGTATAGATGTGAAGAAGGTGCGCAATTTATACAGGTCTTCCATATATTTTACAAGAATGTCTTGCTAACATAGCCTCTCTAAACACAGACCAAGGTCCAATTTACCGGCCAGAGCTTGAAGCTCGGTGTGTCGGAAGACATGCTGGGTCGTATCTTCGACGGATCGGGCCGTGCCATTGATAAGGGCCCTAAGGTTCTTGCCGAGGAGTACCTGGACATCAACGGTTCGCCTATTAACCCTTACTCGAGAGTATGTGAACGAATCCGCGCAGAAAGATGTTGCTACTAGTTAAAGCGCCAGTATGATAATCAGAGAATCAAACTGACGATATCAACTTTATAGGAATACCCCGAGGAGATGATCTCCACCGGTATCTCTGCTATCGATACCATGAACTCGATTGCTCGTGGCCAGAAGATTCCCATCTTCTCTGCCTCCGGTCTACCTCACAATGAAATTGCCGCCCAAATCTGTCGCCAAGCCAGTCTGGTCCAACAAAAGGGCGTCACCAACAAGGGCGTTCACGATGGCCACGAGGAGAACTTCAGCATTGTCTTCGGTGCCATGGGTGTCAACTTGGAAACTGCCCGTTTCTTCACCCGCGATTTCGAGGAGAACGGCTCTCTGGAGCGTGTTACTCTGTTCCTAAACCTGGCCAACGATCCTACGTAAGTCGAGATTCTTTTGTTCTTCTCTGATCATGGAGCTTTGTTCATCTGTGTAGGCGATGACTGACACATTATTGGCTACAACAGCATCGAGCGTATCATTACCCCCCCGTCTCGCGCTTACCACCGCGGAATACTACGCCTACCAGCTCGAAAAGCACGTCCTGGTCATTCTTACCGATCTGTCCGCTTACTGTGACGCCCTCAGAGAGGTTTCCGCCGCCCGTGAAGAAGTTCCTGGTCGTCGTGGTTACCCCGGTTACATGTACACTGATTTGTCGACTATCTACGAGCGTGCTGGTCGTGTTGCGGGCCGTAACGGTTCCATTACTCAGATTCCTATCCTGACCATGCCTAACGACGATATCACTCACCCTATTCCCGATCTGACTGGTTATATTACCGAGGGTCAGATCTTCGTCGATCGTAGCTTGTACAACCGTGGTATCTACCCCCCGATCAATGTTCTGCCTTCTCTGTCGCGTTTGATGAAGTCTGCCATCGGTGAGGGCATGACGCGCAAGGACCACGGTGATGTGTCCAACCAGCTGTACGCCAAGTACGCTATTGGCCGTGACGCTGCGGCCATGAAGGCTGTCGTTGGTGAGGAGGCGCTGTCGGCCGAGGATAAGCTGTCGCTGGAGTTCCTGGAGAAGTTCGAGCGTCAATTCATCAGCCAGGGCCCGTACGAGGCGCGTACCATCTTCGAATCGTTGGATCTGGCGTGGAGTCTGCTGCGTATCTTCCCCAAGGAGCTACTCAACCGTATTCCGGCCAAGGTTCTCAACGAGTACTACCAGCGGGCGTCTAAGGAGTCCAAGGCCAAGGCTCAGGCCAAGGCTGCTGCAGCGGAAGAGAACCTCATCGATGCTTAAGCGTTCGAAGGGGAGATACTATATACAATGAAGAAGGCATGAAGGCTACAAGAGACCAGAAAAAGCGGAAAAGAATTAAGCCATGCTTGGTCCGCTTGTTTGGATGATGCAGCCAGCGGCAGAAGGAGACGCCCCGAAACAAAGGGTTAAGGGTTTATCATGTCGGAAGCTGGATATAGAAGGTTTCTTCTGCCATTGGAGAAGCTGCTGCTGCTGCTGCCGTCATTTTTGGTGTTTTCGATCGATTACTACTGCGTGTTGTTGAATTTTGTTTTTATACTGACTGGCCTTGATGTTATGCTTTACTTTATACTATGTTACCTCCTCCTATTTGCCCATCTTGAACATTGAATTGAAAGACGTTATATTCCTCGATGGGTTTGAGATAAGATAAGATAGTAGATGAGAAGTGTGAACTGGAAAGTGCAATATACATATGAGTGAGATAGGATTATATATTAGAATGCCAATAGTCTGATTGTGGCCTGATCTTGACGTCGAATTGAAACGTAGGCTTAAAGACGACTTCGTTTTTGTTGGTTCAAGATATGTAGATATCAAGATAGTTCTATGGCTGCTTGGGATGATATACATGAAACCAAAATAATAATACCTTTTGCATGTATGATTTATTCTTTTTGGTTCCTGTTCTCTGTTGTTCTTGTGAGATGGCGCTTATCAATTTTGGGTTGGGCTCTTCATTATTAATTATTATTAAAAATTTTTTTCAACAATAAATAGAAATCCTTTGCGCCTTTGCTGTGCTTTTTTTTCTTCTCGTTTCTTCTGTTCAATTTAAACTTTACTTTAATGAAACGATATCTTGAATAGCTCGGATTATCTTCATAGAAATTCACTGAGAACTATTTGCTCGAAAATACCCAAATATTTCCCGTTCTTTTCTTGTGGCAATTGACAATAAAACAAACAAGGAAGAGAGTCTTTGCTGACATCATCACGAAGTGAAAAAAAAACAACAACAAAACTAGAAACAAAACACATAGTCAGCTGTTAATTTGATTGTTTGCCGCTTCTCCAACGTCTCCGAAAATACCAATTAAATTCGAATATCTTGACCTTGGATCTTGTTTTGTCCCTTGTTTATTCTATCCGTAGAATATCAGTCTTTTTTATTATTTTTTATTATTTTTTATTATTCTTCCTGGCCTTATCATCGGATACAACGACTGCGACGCCATGATCTTCGGACGGCTTATCCGGCCGCGATCCTTGTACCGAGCCGCTACAAGTATAGCTGTAGTTCCCGGAGCCATAACTTCCGGAGCCGTGCCAAGCCGGCAGTCTACGGCATATAACCCGGGCCTTATTCTACGCCAAGGCCCGGCCCAGATCCGCTGCTATGGATATCTGCATGAGATGTTGCTACAGCACCCCATCGAGGAGGAAATGCTGCCGTTATACCAGGTCGATCAGTATTATCCCGTGGACATCGGAATGGTCTTTGCGGATCGCTACGAGGTCGTAGGGAAGCTGGGCTACGGTGCTTATTCGACGAGCTGGCTATGTCGAGATAAAGTGTAAGTGATCCCTATGACAGATTCTCGGGTCCGAGCTCCGGAGTTAGTGTATCGTTCAAGTTCAATGCTCACCTCTCATATTATCTCTACAGAAATGGCAGTTTTAAGGCTGCCAAGGTAACCATCTGCCTGCATAATTTTCCCGAGGCGTCGTTGCGTGAGCTCATCGCATATGAGCATATCGCACGAGCATCTACGCGCTCAACCCACCCAGGCCGCCATCTCATCCGCGGAATGCACGATAGCTTCCAACTTGAAGGCCCCTCGGGGACTCACTGCGGGCTAATCTTAAGTCCGATGTATCTCACCGTCATGGACCATGCTAGAAAGTATCCCGATACTCTGCTGCCCCTCAACGAGGCCAAGAAATTAACAAGAAATCTGCTCTGGGTGCTCGACTTTCTGCATTCGGAGGCGGGAGTTGTCCACACAGACCTCAAAACGGACAATCTGATGCTGACAATCGAGGATGGAGGCATGCTTAATGATTTTGTCAAGGAGGAAGCTTCAAGTCCGAGCTTGCGCCGTAGTCTTGGCGGAGGCCGGGGAATCTATCGGAGCCGGGCGTTCCGTGCTCCCAAGGCCGGAATGGGCAGTGGCACGGCCGTACTTTGTGACTTCGGGGATGCTCGGATAGGCACTACCCAGGCTCCGTGTCGTCATGTTCAGCCACTAGTATATCGATCTCCTGAGGTTATCTTTGAGATGGCCTGGGGTAGTCCTGCCGATATCTGGAATCTTGCCGGCCTAGTAAGTGAACTAACCAACTCAAATCACAACTCACCTTTCTTTACTGACTTTGGAAATAGGTCTGGGAACTTGTCCAAGGCGAGAGACTATTCCGCAATATCGTCGATATGACCGGAGGTCACGATGCATTCCGGCATATAGCTCGCATGGTGGCTTTGATTGGTAGACCTCCGAATATGTTTCTCCAACGAAGCAAAACTACTAGCCAGTGCTTTGATAATGACGGTTAGTAGAATAATCTCCAAATGCGTTTTACAAACTAGAGAGAGAGCACTATCCTCGAAAGAAACAAACTCCAAATATTTCTCATCATCACTAACCAATTCCAAACTACATATAAAACAGGGTCATGGATTGCAAGCAATGAAGCCGAAGTTCCGGCTGTGTGTCTAGAAAGCCTTGAGCAACGTTACGGCAACGCTCCAGATCTTTCTCAGGAAAGGGAAGAGTTTATCAGTTTCATACGGTCGATGCTCCAGTGGCTTCCTGAGCAAAGACGAACTGCAAAGGAACTATTACACCATCCGTGGCTGATAACATCACGATAGAAGTCTTTACGAGATTCGCTACTTCATCGAAGAATCCGAGAAAGGCATATCAGGAGGTCACTTATAAGGGTCGATAATCTGACGAAAGGTAGTAGTACATTTTTATTAAAAACAAAGAAGAACAAACAAGCAAATAACAACAAGCTAGATGACACTTTTTATACCCAAGACCAATCCAACCCAACCACAAGACGAAAGAGAACAAACAAGAGGAAGTATCAAAAAAGGCACAAAGGCTTAGCCCGGTCCAAAAGAGAGAAGTAGCATATTAGTTCTCTTTGGGCTCCGGGGTAGCCTTTGTCTGAGGCGCGCGAGAAGTGCTGGGGCCTGCTATGGCCTCACCGTAAGAAGGTTCCAAAGCCTCCAAAATCTCAAAGACCTGAGCTTCAGGAGTCCGGGGTGTCTTTGGTGTTTTCTTGGCTTTGGAGACCCGTGGAGCCCGAGG
>RHLR01000180.1:0-32337 GCA_009806335.1 Davidsoniella australis
CAGGATAGCTCTGGTTCATAAATTGCATGTTGGTGGTGCTCGTCTACCGAGCACCACCAACATGCAATTTATGAACCAGAGCTATCCTGCCGCCCCAAGCCAGTCTTTGTACCCGTCTGATCAGACTACCCGCCAATATATGCCACCGGCTGGCCAGGCTTCGCCTGCTGCCTCTCACACCTGGCAGACCCAACCGCCGCCTCCTCAGGCTCCGTCTGGCCATGCGCCACAAGGCCAGCAGCAATGGTGGAATGGCTCAACAGCAATAAAAAAAAGGCGAGAAAAAAAAAGAGAAAAAAACTGACTGGTCTCTCTTCTATTTCTTACTAGTGTTCACTTCAAAGGGCATTTCTGGCTTATGTCGTGTCATGGCTTCTCTTGCATTCACATGTTGTTTTCCTGTTGCGGTTTTCTTTTTGGTTGTCTTGCTGTTATTCTCTCGTTCTCTCTCCGTCGTTCCGGCCGATTGCTTGTTTTGCTCCTCTTTTCCTTTATTGTTTATCTTATCATCATCTGGGGAGCAGCGCGTACGTTTCTTCCTAACGTCTCCCGTATCTTTTTTTTTCTTCGCATTATTTTTTCCTCCTTTCCTTAAGCAAATCTTTTGAGTTTGTTTTATATTCTCCGCTGTTGTTGTTGTCACGATATATCTGCACTGATTGCCTGGTTTTTTTCTTCTTTATTTCTTTCTTCTTTGTGTTCGACTTTTACCTTCCCCTTCTCCCCTTGTTTTTTTTCTTTCCTATTGTTTATCATGTTCTCATCATTCCCCCTCTTTTATTTTTGTTCACTTGTGGTTTCTATTCACTCATTCATTTTTTTTATACTCTGTCTCGCCTACAATCTCATTTCTGAAAAGTTGGCGAGTTGAAAAAAAAACGCAGGGGTGAATAAATCTCTGGATTTGTATATGCCTCTCTTCATTGTCGTTGAATCACGTTCGCGCATTGCTTTTTCTACTTTTTTTTTCTATTTCGTTTTATTGCTATAGTTATTTCTTTGGGAGGGACTTCTAAATACCTGGGATTACGTTGTGTTGTCTAGTTTTGCTTTTTTGCTTTTTGTGTTTATTGTATTCGGTTCTTTACTCAATTATTTCTGTGATGGAAAGGGAAAATTCCCCACTCAGAATAGTCCTCGAAAATTGAAACCGAATTTCTCTACTTGGAATCTTGGCTTGATGCCATTGTGTCTTTTGGTTTTGTTCAGATTCATTTTTGATTGCCAATTATTTCCTCACCAAATGTTCCATATTGTTCAAGTTCTTGCTTCTTCTCTTCATTTTATTTAGTTTTTGTAATATCAAATTATTTTACGCCACGATAAGAGAGCCAATATTACATTATACGCTTCTGTAGTTCGCATTGTCAGACAATAGACGCCTGTAAGTCGCCGCTTCGGTAGATTTGTTTCCTATTGTTTCTTACACTAATGTAGAAGAGAGAAGCTTAACTAGCCCTAGTCAGGACAAGGGAAATAAATACAAAGCAAAACCCCGCCGAACCAACACAGTATTAGACAAGGCAAAAAGGAATAAGGGTAAAAGTTTAATCAAGAAAAATATCTTCAAGACATGGCGTTTCTATTATAGATAGATGCTTGACCCTCTATTTTCGAGTCAACTATTTATAGCTGTAAATTTATCTTCGTATATTGCCAAGATCAGGGGAACTGGCCTGTATATATAATATATAGAATCCAGCTATGACTTATAGTCACGATGATATCTTTCTACCGTGTAGGAAAAAACAGACTAGGTTGAGATTGACTAGCTAAATAAAAGTACATAGCATATCACACCGTCATCTCAACTTGCTCTTCCGGCTTTATTTTTCTCTCTCGAGAATTAGTCAACAACGTTTCATTTCGGAAGCCAACATCCGAAGTCTCTTTGTTAAGTGGTTCAATTTTTCACCTAAGCTATCTCTCTTTTTCTTTTATGGGTCCTTGATAATATCAAAATCCACTTTTCCACTGGATCCCAATGATCCTTAGATTACTGGTGGATGATCCGAGTTCCGAAGGACGACTACGACTTTTTCCATTGTCAGCAGGCCTTCTGTTTTCTTTGCCCTAATATAATGGCAGTTATAAACGGTCATGAACAGAATGAAAGTATCAAGGTACAAGTATTTTTTTCAGTTTAATATTTTGTATATTTTGTAAAATGATGTATATATCTGTATGCACAATGTTCTTATCCCGGTAGTGTAGAGGATATCAAAGACTGGCGGTAGCAGCAACTGGCTACTAGCGGATTTTCCAGTCTGAACGACTATATAGAAATCTAATCAAGTGGCTAAATATATCTGGTAGGTTTCATAAAGGCCGTGTGACGTTTAGGTTGGTGTGGGTATGATTTCAAAAAAACAAAAACAAAGAAAATAGAAAACAAAAGAGCTGTGGAAAAGAATAATGTGATGGATAGATACTACGTGATTCTTTACGCGTTGGTGGGCTTGAAGACCATACGCTCAGTAGAGTCAGCAGCAAAGGGGACGCCCAGTTCGAACAGCTTCAGTACAACAGAGGAGAAATCCTTGAAGAACAGATCGTTGTCCTTGGCATAGGCTTCAACCCACTTGACGAACGACTTGTCTTGGATCAGCGCTATATCAGTGGGCAGCATCATGAGAGTCTTGGAGCCCTTATCCTCGTACTGAGCAGGGCCGCTCCACTTGCGCCATTGCCACTTCTCCTCCATAAGAAGCTTGAAGAAATCGTTGGTCAGAACGGTAGGCGAAAAGGTCCAGGGACCATCAAAGCCAGAGCGGTTGGTGTGGCAGCGACCCAGAGCGTGGGCACCGGCCAGAGCGACAATCTCCTGATCACTGAAACCCATGCGGTAGAAGATATCACGAAGGTGCTTCTGGCCCTGTGAGGCGTCGGGAAGACGACCATCGGGAGTGCAAGTGGCAGCGAGACCGTCAGTACGGCCGGGACGGAAAGGAACAATGGGACCCTGCATTTCCTGGATAGCGCAAACACCAGCCAAAATCCACAGATCAGAGTAGCTGATCCAGGGGAACTGGGCCTTGATAGGCTCTAGGAAGTCCCGAGCAGTCTTCAGACCAGCGTTAGCACCGTGGCCGGACTCGGGGTTGAAGCGCATAGTGGCACCATTGGAACCACCAGTGCCGGTAGCCTTATCGTAGGTTCCAGATGCGTGCCACGCCAGACGCAGCAGCACGGGGCCGTAGCTACCATCGTCGTAGTCGTCCTTCTCCTCCAGACGGTCGGCAATAGCGTTGTAAACAGCCTGGTAGTCGCTCTGGGTGGGCTTCTTGGGACCAGAAGAGGAGGATTGTGTGTAGAAGTAGTAGCTGCCAGCAATGGCAACGGCCGCACCACCAAAAATCAACAAGCTAGATGAGCCACTCTTGGGAGCCTCGGAAGAATAGGCGCGACGACCCTGTTGGGCAGCCTGGCGAGGCAGGGTGACGAAGGCACGGCGTGTGGAAGTACGAACTGCCGAGCGGGCAAACTGGCGGGAGACGGAAGCCATTCTAGAAGATATATGTTAGCAATTAGCTATCAAGTGGGTAGGGTGGAGGGTTGGGGTATCGGTAATCGATAAAGAGAGACCATGAATCGTAATCTGATTCGATGGGCAGACATACTTTGATGATGCAATACGGTTGTGGTGGAGATAGATAGGAAAGAAAGAATCACGCTTTATCTAACGGGGGTAGATAGAAAAGAAAAGAAAAGAAAAGACAGCTTTGAGGCTTTTGGAAACAAAAGATAAGGAGAGGAAGGAGGGGGAACAGAAGGGCCAATGGGCGCTTATATAGCACAACAGAGCAGCAACCAACAACAGCCAGAAAGGGGAACTACCGCAATACGTACATAGCCCAGTCCAGCTTTCTAGCCGGCAAAACCAGCCCAGCAACAACAACAGACAAACGAAAAACCGGGGAGCCGAATATAGAAGCACTAGTATAACACTAGACGCAAAGGATGGATGGAATTGGGGCCGGTCTTGGTCTGTCTTGGTCTGTCTGGCTTTGGGTGTGGAAAAAGAGGAGCAAAGGCTCAAGCGCACAGCACAAGAGCAGATATCTACTCGCATTCTTTTGCTTGTTTCGCTCGGCCAGCTTAAAGTAAAGCTTTGAGCTGGCCGGCAGCCTCCAATTCCAAAATATGGAGAAGCCTAGGCAGCGTTTGCTTAGTGCGACGCATTTGAGCGGACGAAATATTTGGTCTTGAAATTCCATCGGCCGGCAGCGCCCTGTACTGTTGTTCTGTTTTGAGGCTAACTGTCGATACATAAAGATATCGAAACCCCGAGTCTCTTTTGTCTATTTGGTTCTTGGCTTCTAAGTAACGGCTCTTGCCATCTGTCTTTTCCGACGGCGTCTCTCTTCTTGTCGATATTTCCCTCTGTTCCACTACTCGACGTGAAAAGGCCTAGAAGAGCTTCATCGCATACTGGGGTAGGATGAGTGCAACCATGTGCTCCCAGCAAAAAATATGTACAAATCAAAGGCTTCTTACTGGTTGGAGCTTGGTGGAAGCCCACTAGGATTCCCCTCCCCATTTCCCAAGCTGCAGGGAACATGCAACTTGCCCATTCCAGAGGCTAGTTGAAGAGGAAATGAAAAGAAAAAGAAAAAAAGAAGAAAAAAAAAAGAAGAAAAAAAAAAGAAGAAAAAAAAAAGCAGATAGTCGATGTCTGTAGGCAGTTGAAGAATAGAGCCCAACCCAAAATTGGAGTGCTGTTCTTTACTTCTTGTGTCTGGTTTATCCACTCCAGGCTTTTGATTATCCCAATATCAGGAAAGGACAGAGAGACATTCTTCACCTACTCTATAAACACATCAAAACTCAAAACTCAAGTATAATCTTGCGGCTGACTTTCAAATCAACTGAGATTGTAACGCACTATTCTAATTCACTGCTTGTAATCGATTTTGGCGCTAATCAAACACACTAATGGCATCCAGCTATTCCTTCTCGGGTTGTTGCGGCCGCGGGTCTAGAGAGCTTATCATTGAACCATCTCTACTTATTATTGCATAAAACGAGCAGCAATATTGTTATGCCCTAACGTTTCTTGTCTTCATAGTCGCCATTGTTGTTCACCACATAATATGTACAGATATTCAATTTGGCTTACAGGCCTTGTCGACCCTCTACCCATACATGAACCACCGTTTGATCGATTCCTTGTTTTAGTTTCCTAATATCCATGATAGAAGCTCTCGAGGACTTTTCAAGTCGATTCAGTACCTAGCCAACCACCAACTACCGTTAGCTATCTAGGTCTTAGTCACAACATTATTCAGGGCTTGAAACTGTGGATAATGATCCAGTTACGTGGCAGAAGGCTGAAACTAGAATACACAGCAAACATACAGTCAAGACACTATCCGCGAGACACAAAGGGCTAATATTTTAGTCTACTTCTATACCTAGGCTCTTTATAGCCAATCGACGATGCTACGCCTGCATGTGCCGCACCAGACACTAAAAACACTTAGCACGTTACTAATATCTTGGCTCAGCCAAGCACTGCTTAGAAATTCCTCACGCCTCCATTGAGGTTATACACTAAAGTAGAAAAAAGAAGCCAAGAAAGGAACGCCGGCTAGTAACGCGTAGATATAACTCCTTAGCAAGATGGCTATTATGACGAAGAGTGGACACAGCTCCAATCTCTACGCGATATGTATCTCTGTGGGATCAGAATGCCTGCGATGGATGATTCACATAACATTAACGTTGAGCCATGTGCATTCTTTTGTAAATACATTCAGTATAACTAAGGAACTTAGCGTCCTCATTTCTGTCCAAACTTGTTCGAAGGAGTTGCCGTGAGCCGAAATTCGAACTACACCAAAGATATGCCATTATCAATAATAGCCAACTTTTTATTTGCTATCTTCAGAGCCCCCCTCTAGGCGCAATAAGAAGCTATTTTTTTTCCTTCTTTTCCTTCAAATTTGACGCTAATGCCCAGAACGAAGGGCCTAGATGCATAAATGGTACAATATTTTCTTTTTACGGTTCATCCAATATGTCATGACACTATAGGAATCCAATTTGTGCTTCCTAGCCTATATATACGTGTAGTAGGAGTTCGGTTATTTCGGAACTCAACCATGAATACGGTGTTGAAAAAATGTGAGCACCGGTGTCGGTGTCGGTCTGACATTGCACCGGATTTGTTAGTATACATACTATATCTTATTCCAAGGGATTGTGAATGGCACTGATTCAAGCCAAGAGGAAGCCTTACGTAACCCTTCCTACCTCATAAAGCATAGAGTAAGGCTGATATCTGCTCTAGGGCCTATTCAGTTTGTGTTTGCATATTTAAGGCAAACGAGATACCCTCGAATATTGTGAATATATCACGAGGTATATAATAAACATAAAGATATATGACACCATTTTCACCCACTTGCTTCTGCATGAGTTCCAAACAAAAGTATGGACAGCTTCGATCTTCACGTTAATATCCGTTGTCCCAACCCTGTGATTTCATTATCAAACTCACTTTTGAGTCTAATCCTATTCTAGCCTAGCGTGCCTCATTTTCTCGGCCAGTGCTGCCGAATCCCTATAGCAAAGAAGAAAGGAAAAAAGAAAAAAAAAAAAGTCTTAAGAACCCTTGAGAAACAAGCAAAGTCTCTAGTCCAATTTCGTTTTTGGTCTGTTTTCGGAGAATATTGCTCAGCTCACAATTTTTTCTTCTTTTTCTTTTTCTTCTGGAAGCATTGGCTTTGTAACAGGAACTCGGAATGTCACCGACAGGCATGACTCAAAATGGTTGGATAAAGAAGTTTCATATCTTTAGTGTTCTCTCTATCATACGTAACTATCATACATCTCTATATCTATATAGCTGTATAAGATTAATGAATTAAAATAAATGTATCTGTAGTTACCGTGTCCATTCTCCCTAAGTCTGTAAGTTTTGAGGGACAAAAGTCTTCCATGTTTTGGCACATATACAAATAGTTGAGTTTGGATTCCTCATAGCTAGTATCAAAGGTTATATACATACTATTTTATATATTATATAATCAAAAAAAAACTTGATATACATTGAGTCCTAATGACCTGTATACTGTCTTCTAATGTGTGGTATTCTACAAATGACGAATATAAGGCGATGTGATAATGTGTAAATGAGAGAGGGGAATGGGTAAAATAATAGAGAAAACAAAAGAGGAGAAATCGAAAGCAGCAAAAAAGCACAACCAGCGCCAAAATCATCTATACCGGATATACCCTTCTTCTTTATGAGTACGTGACATAGTATTAGGGAAAGCATATGACTTCCCTTGTGGGAATTTAGTGAAAGGATGCAACACCAGTAGCAGAACTGTCTGTAATACCATGGAAGTCGTAGTAATTGTAGTAGACAGTCTCGGCCTTTTTCCGAGTAGCATCGTCCATTTCGATCTGAGTAGTACTGTTTTCCTTGGTGCCGGAGCGAGCACGAGCAGCGGCGCCAACAGACGTGGAGCTAGAGCTTAACATGTTAGCTTTTGTATGCAAGAGAGAGAGAGATATGGATCTGGAGACATACCCAAAGAATTCACGATCAATGATTAGGAACTGCTTCATTGCGTCCTTGCCGCCGCGGTACCGTAGGAAAGACAAGTACTTTTGGACAAATACCCGCTTCAGACCGTTAGATAGACGGCTCTTGATGCGTAGATTATCAAACACTTGCTTGATACGCTGGTTCTGGTCTGCTTCGTCATCCGAAGATGTGGGTTGGTCAAGCTCGAACTCTATCCACTTATCCCAGAAGACGCGGCTATCAGCATACCACTGCATATTGCTAGAGAAGATTTCCCTGGCTTCAGAAACGGAACCCTTGACCTTCCAGATGAGGAACGCCCATTCTGCAACGAAGGCTCCTTTGATAAAGATATCAACCTTGGGGGAATCAATTTGGTTTTTGTAGATTCTGATTGCGTCGTTTAGTGAACCCTGACGGCGTTCCAGTTGAGCCAATGAGATGGCAGCTTCGACACACTCGGGGATCTTAGCCAGGATTTCTTCATGGATAGCTCGCGCGACATCGATACGTCCATTGCTCTCCTCGAAGTAGCCAAATTGGAGGCGAATACCTGGACGACTAATTGGCACGTACAGAGTGCAGGCCCTAAGATATATGTTGCGGATATCCTCATCCTTGTCAGGTTGAGACGATACCCAGCGAACATATCTGAACCAGAACTCGTCGTAGTAAGCACAGGTCACCAAGCATCTCTCGTAAAGGAAGATGATACGCGAGGTGCTACCTTCGGATTCTTCGAAATCAAGGTACTTGTTCCAGTTTGCTAGTTGTTGTGAGTCGAGTTCAGTGACATGGAAATACGGCCGTTTGATCTCAGACTCAAAAGCCCACCGCTTGGTAGTTTCTGACTGGGTACGAGTGAAGATCTCGAAATACATGACATCAATCTTGTTACGAATGTCACGCTCGATCTCCAGTTCAGACTTGGGAGGACCGCCAAGAGCAGCGTTCTCAGTGGCAACCTCCTTGCGGAACCGTGCCAAGTTCTCCTCGGAGACGAGGTTTTCGACTGGCTGTGTGTGGCAGAGATTGCGGAAACGTTCAAAGTATCTAGCATACTGATGCATAGGAATATGGATGATCCGCAGTAGGGCTGCAAGGACACGGTCTTGGGATTCTTGACGTTCTTCGAACTCCAGATACTTATCCCAAAAAGGGTGCGCTAGAAAATCAAGGCCAACGGCAGTAGCAGCACGCTCGAAAAGACTATAAAGCCAGTCAGTATGTCATTATTATGATTAGATGGGAGTAAAGATTGGGATTGGGGAGATGATACTGAAGCAAGGAGTGAGTGAGTCACGACAGCTAGATTAAACATGGCTCAGCAAGATCTTCAGCAGAATGAATAATATTGTCTTGTAGTACCATGTCGTATAGTCAGTGTCAACATTGCGCTGGGGAGGTAAATGGGGGAGGGGGGGGGGGGGGGGGGACAAGGGATAACAAAACTCTAAAAAAGTCAACGCCAGATGGTTGGCGTCGTGCAAGACAAAGGTATATCCATATACTGATCAAGCATGAAGAGACTAGTTCGAAGAGGTAAAGCAGTGAGAAGCCAATCCATACCCAGTCAATAAGAAGAGGATGAGGAAATGTTATCTCACCGAGAGGTGAAATTCTCGAAATGATTCGACTCTCAAGGGTTGGCAGTCCGTGAATGCGCTCGAACGATGTGATTCAGGATCACGGCCTTGCCGAAGCAAAAGTTGGTAGTAGTCTTTGTCTTCTGTGCACGGAGGCATCGGGGAAACTATCACGCTGGTTCGTGAAGGTGAGGGAGAATACAATGCTACAAAAGCTGTGCTGGCGTATACTTAGGGTATAACTTGAGGGAGGAGGGGAGGGGGGCAGGTGGAATCTTGGAGGCAAGGTGGGATTCCGTCCAATATTCATGAACTTACTCTCTGACGGGTTGGGAGTCGTGGGTGGTTTCCATTTTGAACGAGCAATACTCAGTCCACAGGTCGACCGAGTTGGTGATGCTGGCACATCCTCGCTCGTAAATCTAGTCATATCAATATTAGCAAGGTAGCACGTATATGTTTGTGGAACCTCCATAGACGTACCATCTCGGCGGATTCAGGCCCAGCGATGTTGAATTCGAGATCGGCATATTTCTTCCAATAACCGAATAACAATGGGAATTTGAGAAGAAAGCCATCATAGGCATCCCGGAACGAAGCAATCGCCTGGGGGCTTGAATTCCGGTTGAGGCTACCTTCGGACTCAGCGGCTCTAGCATATTTTTCCCAGGCCTCGAAGCTATCGGGATTGGCGTCCTATAAAACAGAATATGTCGTTAGTTGTTGTACTCTACAAACTCGCGGTGATAGAGGGCATTCGACTAACCACTTCGGTTTTGAGGCGCTTCAATTCGAGATTGTCATCATCGACAGAGGCATACGAATAATCGCCCATGATTGCGCTGTAGATACTGCAATGTTTATGCGGCAGAAAAGATAGATTCGTTCCGAAGCGCGATGAAAACTTGATGCCTAGACAGTCGCGACAAATGTGCAAAAATGGTTGTTATGCGGTGAACAGGCGCGATGATAGCCTTTCGAGGTTGTGGCAACGGTTCAGCTTTGTGGTTCGCGGGGTACGGAAACGTTGATAATGGCGGAATACACTGGTTTTAGGTAGATAAGAGATGTCGAGTCAATTGGCGAAGGCAAGGCTGGAACCTAGTGCGGCTGAGGATGTTGGTGATGCTTTCAGGTGGATTATGGACAGGCCCGGCAAATTGCTGCCATTTTTATCGCAGCTCCCTGCCCTCAATAACTTTTTTCGCGAAATTTTGATAAGATCATCCTGTTTTGGTAACATTCACATGTGTTATTTAAGGCTTACCAGGTATTAAAGGCTCATACGCCCGGTGTATATTTCGGTGTCATTTTGACACGTGACACCCAGAAGCGATCAACCCTTGTTTTCAATCCCTAACTTATGAGAAACAATTCACATCTATAACACAAGCTATAGCCAAGTAAATAACTAAATTGAATAATACCATATCCCCAACAGAACGTATATATTTAGTCTTCTCTATTACATTACCATTGAAACTGTCAAAAGCTCATAGTAAGAATTACAGAATTTGTGTCCGTCTGAAGCTAGCGCAATGCTACATGTACTAGCCGCTTATCATCGCATAATGGTGGAGGCGTTGTAGTCCAAATTCTCAATACTTGGTGGGGGGAGCCGACGCAGGGATTTTATTGAAAGTAGGCAGCTTTAGGTAATAATGCAATAGTGAGGCTTAAGAGCTTAGTTCAGAAGGTCCGCTGTGAGTGAGTGACACAGATAGGCTTATATATACAAAGGCCTACAGCGGACCAACCAATTGCTCAACCCCACAGCAAAACATATCATATGGCGAAGCTTCAAGATCTATCAACTACGACTTGAATTTGCAACTATAAGATATCATCAAAATGTCTCCCAGCGCAATCATCGCCCCTTCCATCTTGTCGGCCGACTTTGCCGATTTGGGAGCTGACTGCTCCCGGACCATCGAACAGGGCGCTGACTGGCTTCACGTTGATATCATGTAAGATATACCACATACTGATGGGCCAATATATTCCTATGATACCTGCTACTCGATACTAACACAAGAAATAGGGATGGCCACTTTGTACCAAACCTGACTTTTGGACCTCCTGTTGTAACCAAGATTCGCAAGCATGTCAAGCCGCCCACCGAGAAGCATGGCAAGGGCACTTTCGACTGCCACATGATGATTGCCGAGCCCAAGAAATGGGTTAAGGAGTTTAAGAAGGCTGGCTGCGATCTATACTGCTTCCACTACGAGGCTGCTTTCTCGTCTGCCGCCGAGGCACCCGAAGTCCAGACTGAGGAAAAGACATCGCCCAAGGAACTGGTATCTTACATTCACGACCAGGGCCTGCTGGCTGGCATTGCCCTGAAGCCCTCTACGCCCGTGGATGTTCTGTGGGAGATTCTAGAGAACCCCAATGAGAACGAACGCCCCGACGTAAGTACCAGAGAGCCGTGTATTCACCATTTTTGTTTATCGGAAATTAATACTAATGAATTTACCTGCAGATGGTTTTGATCATGACTGTCGAGCCTGGTTTTGGCGGCCAGAAGTTCATGGCCTCCGAGCTACCCAAGGTACAGGCCCTGCGGGAGAAGTACCCCGAGCTCAACATCGAAGTGGACGGCGGCCTTGGCCCTGGAACTATCGACCAGGCGGCAGATGCCGGTGCCAACGTCATTGTTGCCGGCAGCGCTGTATTTGGCGCAAAGGATCCCGCGGAGGTGATCGCGTTGCTGCGGGATGCTGTGAATAAGCGGAGCTCGAGCTAAACGCATAAATATTAGGAGCATTGAGGGCATATCAAAATATATCTATCTTCTTGTAATGAAGTATCGACATGACGACTATAGAATAGAATATATTTTCACATTATTTTCTCTGTAAACATTAAAAGTATTCGCTGCCATGGTCGTATTTTTCACTTTTGTGATCCATATTCGGATTCCGATAAGATAGATAATGGGCGGATTGGACCCAGAAAAAAAATTATGTTCTTTTTCTGCCTGCAGATTTGCGCCGAATGGGCTGATCAACTAGCAAAATCGGCCCAGTAACGAAAAAAAAAGCTATAATAATTTAATATTTCTCTAAGCCGCACCTCTCTTCTTGCTTGAGCTCAAAAACTTGTTTGTTTATTGTTTATATCATACCAAATTTCATTCACAATGGTCAAGACGAAGCGGAAGGCCGAGAGGGCCGCTGTTAAGACGCCTGCCAAGAAGCGCTCAGTATCGACTGGTAAGCTCCATCGCTCCATCTTTGCGCCGAGGAGCACTAGCACCCGGAAATGAAGCATAACACAGCTAACTCAACTATCTCCGAGTAGCCATTGACAAAAGCGAGGCCCAGAAGCGCTTCCGCGACGGTCTCTTTCACTCCGATGTCCTCGACGATTACACCAAGCAGTACGCCACCTCGTCTCCATACAAGCACGCCGTGATCCACGAACTAGTCAACGATTCTCTGCTGCGTAACGTGCGTACCGAGATCCGCGAAAACGTGTCCTTCACGCCCAAGGAGACCGATATCTACAAGATTCACCAGTCTGGTGATCTGGCTAACCTGGATGGCCTCGAGCCGGAAGCACTGGCCAAGCTACCTTCGTTGCTGAAACTGCGCGATGGCCTCTACTCCGAGGCTTTCCGCAACTATGTCTCGCACATCACCGGCTGTGGCCCGTTGAGTGGAAAGAAGACGGATATGGCTATCAACATCTATACCCCCGGCTGCTTTCTGCTTTGCCACGACGACGTTATCGGTAGCCGCAAAGTCAGTTACATCCTGTACTTGACCGATTCTGATATGCCGTGGCAGCCATCATGGGGCGGTGCTCTGCGCCTATTTCCCATCAAAGAAAGCAAGAATGCTGCTGACGGCGAGATTGCTCGTACACCACATCCCGATGTCGCAAAGGTCATCCCGCCAGCATGGAATCAGCTGTCCTTCTTCGCCGTACAGCCCGGCGAGAGCTTCCACGACGTCGAAGAAGTCTACCACGCCGAGAATGCCGCGGAATTAGAGAAGCAAGGTGGCCGTGTGCGCATGGCTATCAGCGGTTGGTTCCATATTCCCCAGCAGGGCGAGGATGGCTTCGTTCCCGGCGCAGAGGAGAAGCTCCAGAAACGAAGTGGTCTCATGCAGCTACAGGGTAACCCGGATCAGTACGACTCCCCCATTGCTAATCCTACTTCTATCGATCAATCTGGGTTGGACAGCTGGGAGGAGGATGATCTCTCGTTCCTGCTCAAGTACATCTCGCCCACCTATCTGACGCCTGACATGATTGGTCAGATGAAAGACCACTTCAAGGAGGAGAGCACTATCACCATTAGCGACATCCTCGCACCTAAATATGCCACTGTGCTGCGTGACTACGTCAATGCTCAAGAAAGCGCCGCACTCCCTGAATCAGCCGACAAGATCGAAGCCTCTAGTGAATGGAAAGTTGCCCGGCCACCACACAAGCACCGCTTCCTCTACCAAACCCCAGGCGCTACCAAGTCCAAGACTAGCAAGCGCAACGGCAAAGGCAAGGCCAAGGATCTCACATCGCCCATATCCGAGCTTCTCGATGTGTTCCTGCCTAGCAGACAGTTCTATCGCTGGCTGCAGTTAGTCACCGGCACTACTCTACAAACCCAAGATGTCATCGCCCGTCGTTTCAGACGTGGCTTGGATTATACCTTGGCTACTGGCTACGAGGGTAAGCCTCGCCTTGAGGCCAATCTTGGACTCACCCCGACGCCTGGCTGGGGCGCCGACGAAGAAGATGGCGAGGAAGATAAGGAAGAGGCAAACAGCAAGTCCAAGTCTAAGAAGAACCCTAAAGCTGAAAATGCAGATGAGGAAGAGTTGGATATTGGCGGCCACGAAGTCTACATGGCCGGCGATGACGATGCCGATGAGGACGCGGCCGTGTACAAGACTAGCTCCGAAGACGACAATATTCTGTTTTTCCAGCCTGCAGCTTGGAACACCATGTCCATCGTTCTTCGCGATAGTGGCGCCTTGAAGTTTGTCAAGTACGTCTCGCGCAGCGCTAAGGGTGATCGGTGGGATATCTCTGGTACCTACGATGTTGAAGAGAGAGAGGATAGTTCTGATGAGGAAGAAGATGATGATGATGAAATGGAAGATGTGGATGAGGATGAGAGTGATGAAGATGATGAAGAGGAGTGGAATGGTTTCTCAGACTAATCGTGTCTTCGTGATGCTACTCTAAAAGTTGTTTTCATAATGTTTCTATCTATATTCGCACAGCAAGCGATATTTTTGTTTTATTACATTCCAAATTATATCTCACATTTTAACATGCCTTGAAAACTTTACGTTAAACTTAATCTTGCGGTGAATATCAATAAAAAAGAAATGGTACAATGATATGTCATTAAAAGTCGTGATATATAACAAACCCCCTATTTTTTTGGTCCTCCACCCAGTATAAACAAAGGCTATACTCATTTGTCAAGAAAGACTCTCGATCTTCTTTTTGTCGAGTGTCTTCACAAATGCGAAATCTAGGAATTGTCTCCATGCCTTGTTCTTCTTTTTCTTTGGCTTGCCACCTTTACCCTTTTTGCCTTCATTGAAAGATTCTTCGTTTGCCTCATCATCCTCTTCGTAGTCATCATCGTCTATAGAGGCGTCTTCGTCGATGATTTCTGACTCGGTGAGACTTTCTAAGATCTTTTGGGGAGAATCAGTGGAGGAAAACTCGGGCGTATCGTCTGTTATCTCGATGGACTTGATGCTCTTTTTACCCTTGCCCCTGCCCTTGCCCTTGCCCTTGCCATTGTTAGAAGTAGAATGATGTTTGGCCAGACGATACGCAAACTTGACGTAGCTTTTCACGGTAAGGTCCTTGAGCTTGTACACTTTATCAGTAAAGGTGCTGTACTCAACTTCGAACTTGAAGGGGAGTGGCTTGGGGTTTTTGTGAAGCTTTTTGTGCTTGTGGTTGCCTTCGCGCCATGAGCTATCAGAAACATCATCCTCGTTGCCATCTAATGTCTCCTCAAAGTTTCCATCACGAAGTTCTATTTGCTTGAAATCGTCTTTGCCGGACTTGTCTTTCTTCTTGTCCTTTTCAGGAGCATCCTCGGCAATGTTGTTGTTGATCTTTGTCAAGTTGGCGTAGTATTGGACGTATCCGTACCAGGAAAGTGGCTGCATAGAATATCCAGGGCCAGGAGGAGAGCCTTTAGTAGGAGGCTCGGGAACTACCAAGTTGGGGTCCTTAGGCTTCTTGTCCTTTTTGCCCTTCTTGTGCTTCTTTCCGTTCTTCTTCTTGAGGGCAAGGACTATTTCATCCTCCAACTCATCAAGGTCTTCAGACTTAGTCTCGGTGGGTACTTGGGCTACAGAAAGCTCGGATACATTGCGCCAGAGAGGGCCGTTCAGTCCCTCTGTGTTGTAAGACAGGACGCGAATGGTAGGGAAATAGTTCGGAACAATGCTAGGAGAGACTAGTGAGAGATGATACCGTTCAGCATACTTGTTCCCTAAGCCTTTCCATGGCTTTTTTACGGCAGCCGAGAAGTCGGCTTCGGAATCGACGAGGTTTGCGGCAGCGTTGGGATCGGGAAGCTGTGACCAAATCTTGCGTAGATCAACTAGGTAATTAGCCGAGGCATAAATCGACGCAGCATCTTCATGAACAGGTTCCTCCTCCCAATCACTCTCCGTGGTAGCATCGCTGGCCATTCTGTCAAATGTCTGCATGATATCGATGTCGTTGCTGTCGTGTAGAAGGAAATGATCGATATTCATGTGGCCGTAAATTGTGCCGACAATAACATCGCGGAATTGCACCATCCACAAGTTATATTTTTGCCAACAGGTCTCGTCCCAGTTCTTCTTGCTAGCGGTACGAGCTGGGGGAACATGACCAGTCAATATAGCCTTGACACCTCGCGCACGCATCTGGGTGAGTTGCGCACGGAGCCACTCCATCTGCTTGAAGCCAGGCTCCGAAGGTCTCTCGCAGTCGTCGACACCGGCATTGCGATCGAAGAAGTACAGTGTGTTGATACTGAAGACAGCTAGTCGATTAGGGATGACCTCGACATAGAACCAGCCTCCATTATCAAAAGAATGAAGTTGAGATTCTGGGATAAAAGCTTGCCATACATCGGTGTAAGTGTGTAACCACTTGTTTGGCCCAGGAAGCAGGATGTTGTGTGGCAAGATGTCGTTATTTCCCAGACTAGGAATGATTGGGACGATCAGTTTACCGTCGTCGTCGCTAAATAGTTTGATCATTTTCTTAACCATCAACCTATTCGTGCCTAGGACTTGTGAAGCATTTCGTGGAATTGTCTCATCACTGTCATGGCGAGCCGAATCTCCAGTCCAGATAACGAAATCTATTTCGTCTCTAATGTTTTCCCGGATCCAATCGAAGGCTCCATCAATGAGCTGAACCGGCGAGTCGCAGTCCGAATTTTCGGCGCCGTAATAGCCTGCAGGTCCCCCGTCCCTATGGCATGCAATGCCTTCACTAGTGGATGTGTGTGCTTTGTAAAATAAGTCGGGATGCATATCTAAAACAGCACATATGTTAGTTGTCATGTGATATGCGGTCAGCCGCTTACACGCATGATTTAGCCGGCGCTTGATGATTGCGTACCTGTTATATGCAGAAAGCGACCATGAAGCTTTGCTTGCGGCTCCGCGCTCTTCGGTGGTTCGCCATTAATGATATTTGGTATGGTGTGCCGTGAATAGGAATCGGCATTGAGAGACGCCTTGTCGATTGCAAGGGCTGTGGCCTGTTGGCCCAGCAAAAGCGCTGTGATGTACGGTAAAAACCATGATCGAGACAGAGATGAGCCGGCCATGGTAACGTAAACGTCGTGAGTATATGGATAACAACTCTATACGCAGATGTTGTATTGCCAAATGCAGAATTAGCGCAGCTGCAGAGCAGCGACCAGGGTTGGGCAAAAGACCAGAAGATGGGAAAAGAAAGTTTCAGTCGCCGTCTATGTGATGATGCAGTACGAGAATATTTCTACACGGTAGAGAAGAACTCCGTCCCGTAGCCTTGCCTCGATATAAAGCAAATTGATTGGCAGAAAGGTTCTTCGTGTATTATGAATCAATGACGCGAGAGATTCTAGCAAAAACCGGAGATTGAGATCTAGTGTCGCGTGAGAGAACAAGAAAAAAGAGCAGCTTTTTTGCTAAACAACCAAATCTAGTTCCAAGTTGACGAAGGAAGCTAAAAAAAAAAAAAAAAAGGCTAGGGAAGCGCCTATCGCAAGGGAGATAGCAGATTCGGCTAGACTAGCAAGAGTAGGAAAACTATAGAGGGTGGATGAGCGATAGAAATAAAGATGAGGGCGTCTCTAAATACATCTATAAATATGGTGATGACGATGATTTCGGTGCTGATGTTAGATCAAAAGTCTGGTTATTATTATAGTTGGAGTATCGAATATTATTTGAAACCGCTCAAAAGCGATCAGGCACGCCCAAACAGTTCCGGATGGCAGTTCCCTTTTTTACTTTTTTCACTTAGCCGTAGTAACTTCCAAACCGATAGTAGCAGGAAGCACAGACCGGCACAGCCCTCAATGAAGAAAAAGAAAGAAAGAAAAAAGAGAGGAAGCCTTCTAGATCACATATTAGGCAAGTCGCCACCAGACTTTCGCTGGGTTTCTCTCTCCCATTCCAAGCCTCCGTCCACGATCTGCATGATTAGGACTCTAAAAGTTGAACTTGGGGTCCAAATGGCCAGTCACCTGCTGGATCGTGGGCACACGACACTCTGTTTTCCATGATTGAGGGTGTCACTATCATTGACTTGTAGTCTTAAGCATAGAGGCTAATAGCCAGTTTACGCTGTGATGTTTTTTGTCTTGACTTTATTCTACATCCTAATTAAGAATCACCAGCCAATCAGCAGTAATCGCATATCCACGTGCAAACACTCACAACTCGACTTCACGCAAGCTTCAGCCAGTTTACAATGGACAAGAGTTATACAAGTCACGCATCAATGCCTTCCTCGCTACCCCGTGCTAAAATAACCTATCACACAAGACATGATGTTGTGCTCGGTCTGATCTTGTGTTCGTGGGGAAAAATAAGAGGCAGTCCTTCGCCTCTATGCCGAGAACCTTGATGGCGACGTGATAGAAAATCATCCTAGCAGAAGCCCTCCAGGGTTCGAATAGTACATAAGTAGCATATATATATATGTATGTATATCAATATATGTAGCTTTAATGTGCTCGTATTGCATGTTGCCTCAAATCTTGGAGAACAAATGATACCGGCGTGGCATCCATCATCCTTTTCGTCCCAGAAAAAGCATTCCAATGGCTTTGTTGATAATGCATCGTTGACCTGCTGTTTCTCTTTTCCCTACAAATATGTATTACCGCGCTCTTCCCAAGCCTTTGACGTCACAGGCCGCATTTACTAATGTAACCCTAACAGTCGCTTTAATCTTCACGGCCTTCCTATTCAACTTTCCAATTAAGTTAAACCAAAATAAACAGCACCAATATCATAGCTGAAAAATATTCATTAGTTCGCAGCTGGAAGGAGACAAGAGGGTCTCATTGTAGGTATCAAAGCATCATTACCTGTTGTAGCACCTACATAGTAATTAGTACAGCTAGGAATAAATACAAAAAATTGAAGAAGCCAAGTCTAAGGGTAGCATATGATGAGATATACAGATATGTAAAAAAAGGTTCAGAAACTGTATTGAGAAATTACGGAGTCGCAGAAACAGTAACTAAGTTAGAAATGGCAATATCATTGATGGCCAGTTAGTTGATATATCTTTATCAGTGTTACCCAAAGAGTGCAGTATGGGAGAAAGTCACATGACATATCCACATGACTATAAAAATAATAAATAAATAAATACACAAAGTGTACAACTATATGTACATACATATCAAAGTCTTCTTCTGATGAACTGTGGACTGTAATACTATATTTCTCCTACGGTGACCTTGTTATAAGCCTATCCAGTGTTAGAGACATGATATGCATGCTACGAAATAAGAGTCAGTATTCCCATTGGATCGGTCGGACAAATGCCATCTCCAAACTTTAAGGCTATTTTTATTTTGTATATACCGGTGACGTCAAAGGCTCGAGGTGTCTCGTGCCCATGCCCCTCTTGGTAATGTCCATGGCTGTTTCTTTTGAATTAATCATGTTCTCAAGTTTCCTTGTACATGGACCCTGACCGACTACACTACAATAGCTGAAATTATCGTCGAGAATATACAATTATATTGACTAGTTATTGACGCGGTTTGAAACTAGCGAAAAAAGTGGGCTACCAACCAAAAATTGAGAAAAAAAAACAAAAAAAAAACGAAGTCATCCACCCCACTTTTATTATCTAATTGAAGAAAATCTAGCGCCTATAAATAGGCCACCCTCCCAGCATGCTAATTGCCATTTCTCTTCCTTTCTATTCTTTATGCAGCACTTTGAAGAGCCCTCTATACCCACTATAGCTGAGTTGAATCTTATGCTAGAGGTGTCTCTGGACAACTTCCCCATAAAGGATTGTCGTAAACCAAGATATCTGTGAATGCTAGATAAAATGCATTGCCGCTCGTTTGAGGGGTGCCATGATTTATTTCTTCATAGTGGCATCCCATGGTTTTTGTGGCTACATCTCTGTAACAAAACTACCCCAATATATGATTGACATGATATGATGCCTGGATGTATCTACATAGGTACAGAATAATAGGTATTTAAGATGGTCCCTCGTGATGGACCTTGGGGAAATCGACATCTGATTAATATCCTTTTGATGTATTACCACATCATGAAATAATACACAAGTTCCTATTAGCAAGTAAGACAAATGATGTATAAAGAACAATAATCGATCGTCATGGATGAGTCGTTTATTGTTGATAGTCGATGTACTACTACGTATCGATTTCGTTTGCCCACGTGTTTTATCCTCCATCTGTTTACCTCACCGAAACAGGATCTTTGTTCGCATGCAAACTAGCCGTGACATGACGGAATTTTTGTTACGCTGGTACACTGATTGGGAAAAGATCGTTTTTTTGATACATCTTTATGTGCTATGTATGTGTGATACTATGATGTGGCATGTTCCGCTTCAATACCGATTTATCCGCTCCATGTCCGTTACACCGTATGAGATGAAGACTACAAGGAGCTGAAATGAGCCGAACCTCAACTAGACCCTTACTCGGGCTTCCAATAACCAGTTGGAACGAATGGCATCTTGGAAACCTTGGCTGGACGTGTCTTGTTACGCACAACGACATCTACCTCTGTGCCTGACTTGTGTAGACCATCCTTGATGTATCCCATGGCAATGTTCTTGCCAAGTGTTGGTGAAGGTGAACCACTCGTTACTAGACCGACCTTCTCGCCTTCTTTGGACTGGATGATGGCACCCTCACGAGCCGGCGCCGGGCCATCAATGAGGAAACCTACACGACGTCTTGAGACACCCTTGCCACCCTTGCTCTTGGGTTTGAGCTGAGCTAGAATCAGATCTGCGCCATTGAAACCACCCGATGCCCGACGTTCCGGCGGGATAACCCATGAAAGAGATGCCTCGACTGGCGTGGTAGTATCGTCTAGATCGTGGCCGTACAGACACATACCAGCTTCTAGGCGAAGAGTATCGCGAGCACCAAGTCCAGCAAGCTTGAGATTATCGCCACCGGCGGCAAGAAGTGTTTCCACGATGGCCGTCATCTCGGCGGTGGCATCGCCTGACTCTCCCGCGGGAATGTACATGGAGATCTCGAAGCCATCCTCACCGGTGTAACCGCCGCGGGCGATCTGAATCGTGCGGGTAGTCGAACCACCGGCCAGACGCAACTGTGCGAACACGATGCTGCCGAAGTAGAATGTAGCAAGGTCTACCTCAGTGGCCAGTACTGACTTGAGAATCTCCGCAGCCTTGGGACCTTGAAGAGCCACCAAACCGCCGTTATCCTGAACCGTCCATGTGTCCTTTGAAACGGGGATCCCTTCCGCGGCACTAAGCTGTTCATCAAAGTACTTGAGATCCTTATCGCGGCAACCAGCGTTGGTCACGACGTGGAACTTCTCCTCGCCTATCCGGGTGATGATAGTATCGTCAACGATACCACCAGTCTCTGGCCACAACAGGGTGCTCAATCGGCTCTGGAAAGGGCCTAGGGAAGAAACGCCCGCGGGAGTGACCTTCTCGAGGAATGGAATAGCACCGGGACCCTCGAAGATATGCTGCACCATGTGGGATACGTCAAACAGAGACGCATGTGAGCGAGTGAACTTGTGCGAATCGACTAGGCCTACAGAGCCGTACTGGATGGGCATGCTGAAGCCGGCAAACGGAACCATCTTGGCACCCTGAGCGACATGGAAATCGTAGAGCGCAGTTTTCCGCAGAGCGTCACCGCTCGATGATGACGAGAATCTAGATTGGAGCTTGGGGGCGGCTGCCACCCGACGAGCAAGAATAGAGGCCATTTATGCTGAGAGATAAATAAAAAAAAATGGGTGTGATGTTGTTACAATAAAGAGGCCGGACGTTGTCTCGTCGGCTAAACGGAGCTTGAGTATAAAGAGAAATGCGGGCACTACCGAAGTTGTGATTTATACTGGATGATAAACAAAGGTAGTGTAAAGAGAACAGGTAACTCAAAAAGAAGGGCAAGTTTTAAGACTCATGAGTTGTGAAAGCGAGTAATAAAGGTCCAAGCGAGGCCAAGAAAAAAAGCAAAGCCAGATGTCATCTATCTGCAGTTACTACGATGATGTCCGAGTGGTAGAGACATCGGCTACAGTAACTACAAATATGTACCTCTTTCTTCGACTTCCCGTTCCGCGGAAAGAACCTATTAAATCGCTTACCCCAGACTAGGCCATATAAGGTAGTCATGGCAGTAACTACCGCATCTATAGCACCTTGGGATTTGGGTGGGGAGGGCGGTCAATAAACAGCCAAACAACTTGATTAGCTTTCTGCCAGATAAAGGGAAAAGTGATGTTGCAAATTGTACTGAATATACATATAAACCAAGGGAAACCGCTCTTCATAGTTTATGTGTTACTGCAAGGCATGCTTTTTGTCACAATTTAGAATCTCGGATAGAAAATTGGGTATAGTCTTTACCCAACCAACAATCTTAGTAGCGCCATGTTCGAATAACTGCACTTGAAGGAATGAAGGGATTCGAATTACTGATAAGTAATATGTATACTTATATTCTTATCGTTGCTCTAATATTTCCCACGGAAAACATAATCGACTTGCGAATAGCATCGTGTAATTGATTGTCGATTTAATTTGAATTGATCGCATAGAGATCATAATGATAAGCTAGTTATAAAGTGGTACCAAAGCACTATCATATCTTAGGCAATTTCTCTGTTATATCTCACACATTGATGGTGGATATAATATAATTCCATAAGAAAAGAAGCGTGTGACGCAACAAGAAAAACGAATATCAATGAAGCCGGACAACAAAACGGTATGACTTCTTTTACACGTGAAAATGAAATATAAAAAACTCTGGAGATATTCAACAACAAAACAAACAAACGCTTAGCGCTTGACAAGCCTATTTAGAGTCGAAGCTATACTTCAACCATCCACCGAGAGCCTTTAGACTCTCCCACCGTACTGCTTCGTCGGCCTCTCCCATGAGTTCCATGATGCGTGTTTTGATTCCCAGTTTTTCCAGTTGATATCTCTTTTCTGGTACCTCCTTCACGAGACACCCGACATCATTGCAGGCGATAGCTAATACTGCCTTATCATTATCCCAAGGCTTCTTCATAATTTCAGCTAGCTTGACAATGACCTCGCCCTGGTTGTGCTCTAGAATGCGCCGAGAGTTTTCAGCCCAGAATACTGTGTTGTGATGAGGAGGAGACCAGCGCAAATGACCGGTAGTAACCTCGGCAAGATACTCATCAAACGTTGTCTTGTTCTTACTATAATCTTCTAACATTTCCTTTAGGTTGGTCAAGTCTTCGATCAGGTCGGTGTCGGTCATATGGCGGCCGCTCATGGTTTCAACCTGGCTTGGGAGACGGGCGAGAATGGCGGCAGGTAGAAGGGACTTGGGGTTCTTGTCGAGAAGGTTGTAGAGTGTCGCAATAATGAGACGAGTGGTCTTTTCCTTGGGAGATGCTCTGAGGAGTTGGGTGTATAGAAGGATGATGTCATACTCGCTAGAAGAATATATGTCAACATAGTAATTGGAGAAGAGCATTTGCTGAATAAACTTACTCGTTGAGGTCGTCGCCAATTTCCTCTGCTTCAAAGCTCAGCTGCCAAAGAACGAGTAGAACATGATACAAAAGCTGGAGGCTGACGCTGCCATTGATAAACCCTTCAAGTCCAGCAGAGCGACCGTTGGATACACCACTCCACAGAGTAGTAGCCGAGCTAGCATTGGCACCAACGCCAGCGGCAGTGCGTAGAATAGTGATTAAAGGCTCGACGGTTTCGCTACGCTGGGCCCAGAACTGTTGACGAGGTGCCTGTCCGAACAATAGTGATGAGTATTGTTGCACTGCAACGGCTTGCAAGCCAGCATCAGAGCTCTTGGCTAGACTGGAAAGGTATGTGAGAAGGACAGGCAGAGCTTGCTTGAGAGTAGGTGGAGATTGGTCGCGGGTAGTGGCCATAATAGTCGTCAGGACAGTCGACGCCAGAAGCGGGATGGTATCTTCAGATGTGTTTGAGTTGTTGTGGGCGAGGAAGTTGAGTAGCGTAGGGCATGGGTTTCCGTTCTTGAAAAGGGCAGAGGCAAATTTAGGAACCACTATATGGTATCATGTTAGTTATCAATCTAGAGATACGTAGCGATGGAGGGGCTAATTATGCGCTGTAGTACAGAAGCGTCATTTTTTTTTGCGAGATAAGCTATGGCGAGAAGACTGCTCAGATACCCAATCAAAGACGCCATACGGCATATAGTCTGTACGATATAGCATATGATATGCGCATACATGAGAATTGTAGACTCATGGAATGCGGGAATTACGATGCGCCGGGAGATGCACTTACAATCCAACAGGTCGCCAAATAGGACCAGCAAATGCTGGACGATGTTTCCGTGTTTTGCGGCAGTATTTAGGGCGCTGGGCTGTCCCGGCGCACCGAGAAACAGCTCGGCAAAGCCGCCGAGATCGCTCTCAACGGCCTTTTTGCGGTCCTGCGGCTTTTGCGCGCTGGGCAAAGACAGGATCTTGGTGCGCTGAGCATCGGTGATGGAGTTGGCTCTGACGGCGCCATCCCAGCCAATGGGCCGCTGGCGGATATTGTTCTGGAGCGAGGCCAGGTAGGTGGACGAATCGAGGGACATTGTGGGTGTTGTGGCTGCGATTTGTGCACTCGTTTTAGAGATTTTGTTGAAATCGCAAGCTCGTAGTTTGTCGCAGGCGGAGACGAGGCTATCGCTTTTGTATGGGGGGGAAGAAGACGAAAGCGACGAGTCCTAAGTTACTCGGAATGAAAGTGTGTACCAAGCAAGTCCTCAGCTAGACCGGGAGCTACAAATCAGGCGAGGCTGGGTGAGCTGCAAAAAGTAACGTTGGATAAGCAGCTGTGATTCGGCGTATGATGCAAGGAAGAGAAATGACTGGCTTAGACGCCAAAATCAATTGTATGTTGGTGATGTAGCGATCAATCTGTTAATGCTGGGGACGCAGCAAGGCTAGATAGAATATGCTGAAGCTTCAATTATGTGACAGGCTTAGCTCTTTTTTTTTGGTGGCAAGCTGAGAACTGTTAAGGAAGGACATGACGGCCCACGTATTATTAGTGCTGAACTTAGGTACTTCCCTAGTCCATGCCACATTTTACAGTGATGCCCCAGTACGGACTCACTAAAACAACAATAATAGCATCATGATGTGCATTTTCTAGCATCATGGCTAGATATCAAGACTGTGCAATCTTGACAACTTACACTAGACAGAAGAATATTCATGCAACTCGCGCATAGTATTGGCCATAAATCAAAAACCAAGACTAGTATGCTTGTAGCTGCATGCAACAACGGCGATCGACTAGATGGATTTCCTATCAATATACATATAGTTTGAGACAGGCTTGTTGCAGGGAATCCAGGTACTGAGAATGACAATGAACATGACCACTTCATAATACAAATGCACATATGAATATATGCTAGTCGGCTTTACATTCTTCTTTTTCCTTAACCGTTTGTTGCGATTTTAGGTACTATAATCGTCGTTCATACATATGTATGATAGCCCTATTATGGACTATAAAATGGTGACAGAAAGGCGAGCATGGTACAGTAGGAACCTCTGACGTGGTCCTGGTGGATAGACTATAAAGCACTATTATGCAAATTTATTACTAGCACTGCAACATCATGTAGTGAATCTGACTGGTAACATCACAGTGTTCTAATACATAGTCATACACTTTACCTAACACACCACCTGCCCTGCCGACCACCTATATATTGTCGTGATTCGTATGCTTTGGCTGATATTACGATCAATATAAGCTGAGGTCCCCCGACCCGAGCCCAACGCTTATAGCCTACATAAATTAAACTCTGAGACTAATAAGATAGTATTATATACGAGACATTGATTTATATGTATGTACAACTATAGTAAGCAAAAAATACGCAAAGACCAAAAAATACTGCCGTCAATAGTCCGTACTTTGATTTTAACTATTACAAAGCCCACGGCACGGAAACCCAAAACTCAATGGATGAAAGACAAGAAAATACAGTCGGATAGGGCATAAATGGGCTGTATTGTAATAGTCTCACGGGCCTAAGCTTTTCTTGTTTGCACTTTGTACCATGCATATCATACTATGAGAGATTCTAAGAGGAAGAGAAGGAGAGAGAGAACAATGTGTGATTGAGTGAAATTGAGTAATAAATCAATTGGGCGGGTAAGCAAACTTTCGGAAAAGCAGACAAAGAGAGCCTGACATTGCCATTGGCCAGCGTGAAGTTTTTTTGCCAGCCAATATCTCTATTCTATGCATCACTACCAGTTGCCCTAAGATCCATGTTTGAAGGTCGAGATTAGAGTTGGTAGGCGAAAGTTTACAGTCACTTATTGTTTGGGCCGCTTTAGTTAGTTGGAAATTTATTAGCTGGTTGCCCCGCAGCGACAAGAAACACAACGAACAGTAAGTCATGAAACAAAACATTGGCAACTCATCTTAGTATCTCAGTGAACGCTTTGTCTCTTGTCTCTTCAGAGCTGGTCCTTTAGAGGCTAGCAAAGTTGCTTGGCTATTCAAGTAGTTGCTAAAGACACGTTTTTTTGCTCCTCTATTGCTACTAATATATGTATCTGCTTTCTGCGCCGCCTTGTCACGGACCTTTGGAGGGATGAGGTAGCAGGTTGTGGTTTCTTTGTTTAGTGCCAGAGCTTCCGAAGCATAGATGATAGATGATAGCATTTTCACCATTAAACTAGGGGGCTGGCAGAGTAGCGAGTAAAGCGAGCTTGTGTTGTACTGTACTGCCCAAAGGCTAACTAGTACTGTATGTAATTTAGGCTGTGCCGCATCATACTTTACAAGTGGAGGAGCAGGAATAAGTTTAGGGCCGGCCCAGAAATTTATCAAGGAGGTTGGTTGAGGCAGAGGCCGCAAATGACGGGAAAGGAAAGAGCCACAAGGCTACCGATCCTGGTCTCCTGAGGAACAGGGACGAAAAACAAGAGAAAAAAAGGAAGAATCTAGAGGCACACAACACAACACAGATAAGACGACGCGCTGCACTGACGCCTCACTTTAAATGTTTCTATAGAGGAGTGAAAGAGAAGTCTGGAGCGTGATCTTCTCGTCTTCTGTCACTTCTACTCTTTTGCCAACTATTCTGAGGCGTGCTCTTCTGTTTTGTGTAGCCTAACCTATACTATCGCGGGCCTTCTAGTTTGTTTTCTGTCTGGGACTTACACATCCTCTTGCTTTGTTTTACACCTCTTTCTCGTCCCTTTTGCTCTCTTCTTCAGCCGGAGGTCGTATTTGCTTCGTAGTAAGTCTTCTCGTTGCCACAGCGCCAATCCGCCTTGCTACGCTACTCTTCTTGCCAACATTTATATCTCCCTCCTGCTTCTTTGTGCTAGTTTTTGCCAGCCCAGTCTTCTTTCATCCAGTTGCTGGCTTGCTAGGGTACCGAGCCGACAAAGTCAATCAACCACAGTTGTTCTCCCCCCCGCCAACTAGCTATAACTAGCCTATACAGAAGAACAAGAAGAACAAGAGACTGACTCTGAGTCGGCCGTGCAGAAAGATTCCCTTGTGCAAGGTCCGAACAATATTCTTCTGTCTTTCATCTGATTCGCCGAGGCTCTACTATTGCGTCTGCTAAAAAAAAAAGTCCCTTTTTCTCTTGGATTTTCTCCTTCCTTTTTTTGTTTCTACTTTTCGTCCCTTGAATAAGCTTTCGAGAGAGATCTTTGACCGGATTCTCGGCTTCTTCCATTCTTTGGGTCGACAATATCTTTGCAAAAAGGGCAACCGTTTTCCCTCATTCTTTCCTCGGACTTCCCTCAGTCTATCTCATTCCTAGCCCCTCTCCCTAGATCTTTGACAAGAAATAGAGTAGAAAAGAAATACGTTGAACCAGACAATTCCAACCTCATGATGCGGCCTAATATCTCTATGCTGCTAGCCGTACTGGGCTTTGCGCCCACCGTCGTACTGGCTGTGCCCATGCCTCGCCCAGAAAACGGCGTCTACACGACCACCTGGACTGAAGCCGAGACTTACACCAGTACCGTAACGACCTCTTATGCGGCTACCGCGACCTGCACACCAAGCTCCGACAGCGAGATATCTTGCGGTAGTATCTGTTGCGATGGCTCTTTCCAGTACTGTCTCGAGGCCGGTCAATGTGCCGCATCCACCGGACTAACTACGACAACAACCGCAGCTGCCGGAGGAAACGGTAGCGGTAAGACTATTGTTACGACCATCAACGGCGTAGCTACTACCGAGTACTCTGCTCCTTTCCGTGTCACATCGACCGCCACCGCCACCGCCTCGGGCGCAGACGGTACCGGAACTAGCGCTGCCGACGAAGACGGCACCGGCACCTCTCTCAGCGGCGGCGCCATTGCCGGCATCGTTATCGGTACCTTGGTTGGTCTGTGTCTACTCGCAGCGCTCTGCTTCTGCTGTGTGGCGCGTGGCTTATGGGCCACCCTCTTGGTGGCGGCGTCGCCGTGACACCGCTCGGGCAGCCGCCGCAACAGCACCGAATATGTGGAGGACTACTCGTCGTACTCTGGGTCTGATGACTACTATGGCAATACGGGCGCTGCGGCGGGTGCTGCGGCGGCTCGAAGAAGCAATAGACGTCGCGAACGGTACCAGACTGAGAAGCCGCCGAAGAAGTCTAGTGGTGCTGGTTGGCTCGGCTTGGGCGCAACGGCGGCAACGTTGCTTGCTATGATGAATATGAAGAAGGATAAGAAGAAGCCGACTCGCCCATCGCACGCTACTGTTTCGTCAGCATATTTTTCGAGCGAGAGTAAGTCAAGTCCATCTGTTTGTTTTTTTGCCACTTATACCCCCTAAACAACTCTTAGCTTTGCTCTATTGAGCGAGCGTCAATGGCATTGTTGATATTCCCGTTTTGTACAACAACCCGTGGTCTGATCGGTACTAACCATTGCACCCTTTATTTTTTTTATAGTGAGCTCTAGCTCCGACGGCCGCACTCGCCGCTCTCGCTCTGCCGCCCCGGCTGCCAGCCAAGGCCGCATGAGTCGGTCAAGCCATCCTGCCCGAGATACTAGGGGCACCAGCAGAAACCGGGCAGCTAGTCGTACACGTGCCTCGAGCACTTATACCTATGAATCCCGCGCATCTCGCGATGCCCGTGGATCAAGCCACGCCAGATCTCCATCGCGTCGCAGCCGCAGCCGCCACTAAATAGGCTCTTAATGTCCATATGATACACTACAACCAACCCCTTTCCCCTTTTTTCAACCTATTCCTTTTTCTCTCTATCTATAACGAGGAGATCAGGACTGTTCATCAGCCTCTTTTGGTTGCCAACGCCGCCATGCTTTTGATTTAATGACTATATGTAAAGTTGCTGTCTATTGAAGAACTCATGTATCTACGTTTCAGCTACCTTTTTCTTTTCTCGGTTCATTCTCATATTATAAGCTAAATCAATATTAGCCTTCATGTTTTGGCTCTCCATAATGCATACAAATTATTGCTGTATTCCGCCTATCACACCCTATTCCACATTACAGTCATCCTGTATCTACACCGCCACTGTATCTATCATGTCTTTCGTCTTTGTGCCCCATAGTGTTTGCCACTGGCTCTTATATATCCGTATGGCTCGTTTTGAGTCTATTTTTCTGCATCTTGAGAGGATTTATAGGGAAGAATGGCCTACTGTGCCTATCGATGCGACGGTTTTCTTCACGGGGGCGTTCAGTGTTTATTTACTGTTACTGCTAGTTTTTCCTGGTCCGATTTTTGTTTGATGTTTCCTACTTGAATGATGTTTCGTTCTGTTTTACTAATTGTTTATCTTTTCTGTGGTTACAACAAATTTTATGCATTGGCTACACAACGATTTACTTCTCTCTTTACTTATTTAGACATACGTACTTGGATAATCTAATTATCTCATGACTTTAATGAGAATTTTAATGACGCTTCGTCCCTCTATATCAATTCCAATGGCCTTTCACTACAGTTTTCCAGGCGTATTCTTTACATTGTTATTTAATTCATTCTGATCGTGTATTTGACATATCTCAAGATTCTATGGATTCTCATTTGCACATATCTGATGTCGTGTGTGTTTTTTTTAGCACGACTTTAACGTGACGTCCATTATCATCATGTTCCCTTTCCGTTTTTTTTTGTAAGCCAGAACCCGAAGAAGACCAAAAACTACCCTTTGATATGTTCCTTTCCAAGCTACTCCTTGTAGGATAGTAGTTCAAATGTCTTTTTTCTTGAAGCACTAAACCATTGTTATCCACTGTGATACGTCAGGGTTCACCGTCAGTTAGTAGCGCAAAGCCAAGTTCATAGAAACGCCAGATTCCACCTATCCCAAACAAAGGAAAGAATACCGCCATAGTTGGATTTAACGAAACTTTTTTTTGTCCTGTAGAGTCGCCCGGAAAAGAAATAACACCGTCCTGATCATGGGTCCTGTAGCACCATGCTACCTTACATGCAAAGAGCCTTCCGCACTCTCGATATGGAGAGACCTAAAAACGGAAAAAAAACACCGGCTTATTCAACCGCGCGATCACTGCTCCTCGACAACGTGGCCCTTCTCGGAGACGTACAGACCGTCCAGGAACTATAAACGGGTGTTGGTTAGTTACTTGATCACCCTCAAAATTTACTTATTTGCATCATGTGAAAGCTTACCTTTCTGATATCCTTGTTGCGGACACGGCAGATCTGCTGGATGTCGGCAGCGGACTGGGAGACGCTCTCCAGAGAGTTACCAAGCAGGACAAGCTCATCCTTCTGGTTCTTGGAGACCTCGACATCGACGCCAGGGCGCATGACGACACGGCGGACGATCTTCTCACCGATGAAGTTTCTAAATAGACGGTTAGTAACAGAATTTGGTAGTTTGGAAAGATTCGTCTCAGGGAGTGTATTCCAAAATGTATGAACACACGAGTGTCCATTCAAAGATAACCTCCAACTGAGTCGAAAATCTTTCGGTAGAAAAATATAAGCCATACCTGATCTCAACCTCGTACTGGCCAGTCTCGCCGTTCTTCTCAATGTTGACGTTGATGGGGAAATGGGCGTAGACGTAGCGCATCTTGTACTTGTAGCCCTTGGTGACACCGATGATCAGGTTGTTGATCAGGGTGCGGACAGTCCGGAGAGCAGCAACATTTTTTCTGTTGCCATGGTGGATCTCGATAGCGATGGTCTTGGGCTTGGGGATCGAGAAAGTGACAGCGATGTGGCTCAGATCCTTGGTCAGCTTGCCTAAACAGAAAATGAAGTTAGACATTGCAAACTTCTTTGGCTCAATACGTATTTCAAGAGCCGGAGTGTTTATGGCATCAACATATTTCGTCTTGATCGAGATTCGTAGATATATATCGTTTCATCGTTTCCATTTATATTCAGCAATTCGTCATGCTTTCGGAAGCAGCATTCAGTCGTCGGTTCATGTTGTCGTCGAGATCGGATTTCAGGCGTACAGATATAAAACGAGATTTGTTCGTCGAATTCAAGATTTGCTATGTTGTACACGGGATTTAGGGTGTTCGCATACCTCTGGGACCCTCAACGGTGACAAGTCTAGACTTGATGTTCACCTTGACTATAAGAAAATCAAAGTTAGTCGGCCTGGTCTTATGATAACTTCATGATAGTTTCTCGTAGTATCTTGTCGTTTAGTTCGGTTGCGCATTATAACAGCAACAAATATCAAATTATCAAGACTGAGAATAGTAGGAAAATCGGAATAACGTACCACCCTCGGGGATGGTGAGAATCTCTTCTGAATGAATGTACTTCATCCTGACTGTCCTATATTTTGCCGTGGATTTGGGATAATTGGGGATGTATCGTCAAGATCACAACAGTCGAAAGATCACGACAATTTCTTCTTGTGCGGGTGAGAAATTCCAGTCAGGGCAAATGAAAAAGAGTGTGGGGTGATGGTTGTGTGCGGCGCCCGGCCTAGTAAGAATTGGACGATTTGCCGGGGTTCTTCCGCACAATTTCTTTCGCATGAGGCGTATAGGGCTTGTTGGTCCACAAGTTGTATATAAAAATGGGATTGTGCGTTTAGTGGATGGATATTTGTGGCGTCATCTGCAAGTGGCTCTATAAAGTGGCTTTCTCAAGTGTCAGGTCCCTGTATGTATTATCTTATCTATGATGTAGGCTGTTACCCCACTTCAGACAATTGTCACCAAACAAGATAGCTGCGCCCTTAGGGAAAACTGAGGCCAAACCTGGATAAATCAGGGATATTGGCAAGTACTGTCGTTGACATCCGTGCTTTTATTTTACAGGCCGTTCTTCTTATTCTACACTTATTCTACAGGCTCTAGCAGGTATGTTCAAAAAAGATACTTAGGACCTCAAAATACAATGTACTTCATACTAAGGCTACCAGCTAGCATGGTGCTATCAAATGGTTCGTAAGAAAAAATTACTTTATCATTTTTCAAACGTATCATCATAGTTTGTTGGATATGCATCATCATGATTTGTTGAAAACAA
>RHLR01000181.1:0-32246 GCA_009806335.1 Davidsoniella australis
ACTTGTGACGTTATTTGGGTTGACACCATCGGTGCCTGGCCAGTTGAGCACTCCGCTATCAATATACAGCACATCGTTGACTACGGCCGTTCGGTGGCCCCAGCGACGGCAGAAGTTGGTGATCGGGATAACTTTCGCCTGTCGGTCTTCGGGACGATTTGCCATTGGAGCGATTGGAAGATTTGCGTGTGTGGCCCTTACTACGGGACCCCGAAGGCTCGGAATCAGAGGCAGCGGCATGGGCATCTCCGACTCCTAGACTGCTTGAAGGAGGCGAGGGGGCCTTAGGGATACGTCCACCTTTGAAAGTAATCTCAGGGTCTTCATATGAAGCATGGCTGTTCTTACGGGGGCCGCGACGGCGAGACTTTTTTAGAATGACCTTCTTTATCCCTTTTAGACTCCTTAAGAGGCACTACATCTTCTTCGGCTGCTTCGGTTGCTTCTCCAGCCTCGGGCTTGACTATTAACTGCATTTTCTTTTTGTCATTGCCGTCAGAAGCGTCGTCTTCGGTGCTTTCATGATTGTTGTCGACGGGCTTTGACTTCGAATCAGCAGGACTGCCATCGCCACCGGAAGCAGCCTGGTCTTTCGAATCTGCACCGTCCTCTATAAGCATGTGAGGCTTCTCCTCTTCCTCTTCCTCGTCCTCATCACTCTGGCTATTGTAGGGGCTGTCGCTGCTATCACTGCTGGGATCACTAAACGTAGGCTCAACTTTGGTTATGTGAGGTTTCTCAGTCCTGGCCTCGTCCGAGATACCACTGCTGACGGCATCCTGGCCGTAATTACCGCAGTGGACTGGATAGTCGTTTTCGGAATCTCTGTCTGATTGGCGGCGACGGCGAGGGCTTCTCAAATGTGACGGGGACCGTGCTGGGGGTGGAAAAGCACTGCTAGATTTGGCAGAGCTCGACTTGCGGTGACGACGACGTTCACCCGTAGCACCGGAATCCGGCTCGGCCTTGGAACGACTAGACGAAGACTTGGTTCGGTTCTTTGTGGATGGTGCCATGTTGGGGGAACTGGCCGGGCCGGAGCTGGACTGCCTGATAGGCCGGAGCCGCGGTGCATTGTTTTTGAGCTAGAGCGGTGGGAGCTCGCTGGAGGGAAAGCCGAAGAGTTCATTTTGCCGTGAGAAGTAGAAGACGTAGTCCGCGGGCGGTGAGAATATTGATGGCTGTGTTTAGAGTCCCGTTGGGAGTCATGATCCGGATCTGAGTCGGACAGGTAGTTGTCTGAATCGATAGCTGAGCTGTTTCCGGTATCGAGTTCTTCGCGGATATGATCATGAGGCCGGCGAGATCTCATGGCGGGCATCGCCGTAGGTGCATGGTGGCTGTTACTCGAACGCCGTTGACGGTACTCAGTGTAGTAGACATCGGTGCCGTGAGAATTCATGTTGTTAAGCTGAGCACTAACATAGAGCGAATATATTATATTCTCTTGGGCAAGATGACCTCAGATCAGTGAAGTCAGAGCCAATTGGAATTGGCCAAAAAAAGAAAAGGAACAACTATCACAAGCAAAGGAGAGGAGGGGTGCGATTTGGTACACTGGCGTTGAGTATAAGCCCAACCAACTTGTTCCAGAGTGGCGGTATGATGGCCAAGTATAACGTATATAGGCCAACAATAGTAGAGACTGATAAAGGAAAATGCAAACAAAAACAAAAGAGCTCACTATGGGCCAAATAAGTAAATTAGACAATGAAAGAAAGATGTTAGTTCAACGAGAACAACAAGAAGAAAAAGAAGAAAAGGAAGAACGAGAAAAACAAGAAGGAAAAACCGTTGCTTTGCTCTCGAATGCTGGAGAGGAAAGAGCAGCTGCAGAGAAAATAGTAGCTGCAGAAATAGTGGGATTCACACGACACGAGATGCAAGATGCCAGAGATTTGCCAACGAGCAAGCAACTACTTGCTTATAAAAAAAAAAAAAGAGGATATTGGGAAAATCAGTCTGTACAAGTATGGGTGGTCCTTCCATACCCTTGGCTGAAATCCGGGAGAAAAAGCTGGGGCGAGCGGCTGGCGACTGGCGGCTGGCGAAAAGGTGACAACGTAGTAGTAGCAGTAGTAGTAGCAGTAGTAGTAATGGTCGTAGGAATAAGTGGTGGTTTAAAGATGGCCTAGTTGTATAAACGAGGTGATGGTAAGAAAGGAACAAAGATAAAATAGTTTACATGCAGGAGAGAAAGCGGATGCGTTTGCTCCTTCCTGGCGTTGTTGTCAGAAGAGAAGAGGTGATAAATTACCACTAGTACTGCTATTGCAAGTAGTAGTTAATTAAGTATGTACTCCAAGTCTTTAGTTGATTTGCTTGCTTGTGCAGCGCTCTGAATTCTGTATCTGAGCCTTATAATGACTGTAAAGCGGTTAGATTGACTGACAAGTGATCGAGTTTTGTCTACTATTGCAGTGAGATGCTCCGCTGGGTGAATATATGCATATGCATGTCTCGAATAAAAGAAAAAAAAAGAAGAGAAAGAAAGAAACCCCTCTCGGACTATCGACAATTTATGACCGTATGGGCATGCGTAAGGTGTAGGCAATAGGGAGGGAGGGACTATCTGTACATATCATCGACTAGACTTTGTTGGTGGGCGGGCAATCTGGACGAGGCCTGACTGTCAGCTTTTTGCTACTACGAATACAGTTGAAGGTCTGGAAAGAATGACAGAGCCAAAGTAAGAAGCTGGTAGAAATGACCCATGCAAATCTCAGATGGAGACTCAATGCTGGTCCTGGATTTGGGTTCTTAGTCTAGCCAGTTCAGACTGGCGTGGCACTGGGACAACACACCTTTGCTGCTGGAACTTGAAGTACCTTTGCTAACAATTATGTAGCTACTTAGCGTATGTCTTTATAGATAATAACAATAAGGCCAGCAGCACCAAGCACTTAAGACTGCGACGAAGGAAGGTAATGGGATGAGAAATAGGATTGGTGTAGGATTTCAGCGAGCGCAATTGCTAAGAGGAGGCTACATGTACACTGCATTGGTGACAAGAGGGCCAAGTCTTAGAGCAGATCCAGACACTACAGTGGGTTGAGATCATTTCCCAGAGAGTGCACTGCTGCTATTGTTGCTTCTACCCCGCTACGTTGCCCGCCTGGGGATGCACGGCCTAATATCAGTACTATGTACTATTACAGGTACTACACATTGTGCACTATGCCAGGCTAGATAGCGTGGTGTGCAGACTATGTGAAAATGTAATGTCTATTAATGCTGCTAATCATTACGAGATACATAGATCGTATCCATCATACAGATATGTGTGATAATGGCAGCTAAAGATATGGAATACGGGAGCAGATGTAGTTGTAGTTGGAGCGAGAGTGCTCATAGAGCGTGAAAAAGAGACAACAGACTTACGATAACTAAGGACTAGAGATCCCTGCATATAGACAAGGATGCCAGTGTTAAAGCGATTTTGACTTGGAGACACTTAGGAAGCAGAAGAGGGGGGGATGCATAAAACTAGTTGTTATGTCGATGGTGGGGGTAGAAAACAACAACAACAACAAGAAGAAGAAAATAAACATACACATAGAATGGCTGAGCTGTTAATAAGTAGAAGCTACTCCTGATTTGGACCTCCATGCAACATCTTGGAAACTGCGATGATATAAACCATCTTTGTACAGTAAACACATGACTAGGAGAAGTAGCCTGAAGCCTCGCCATATATATCCCTTACACTATAGTCAGAGAGGCAAGCCCTGAATCTCAAAGGCTTTTCTCTATAGTGCATAGTATACTTATGCCGTTCATCTCCCCTGACCAATGATGGCTGACTAGAGAAGTCACAGATGCTAGTCTAGCAACATCTGGACAAGCCCGCCATGACAGTGCTGTGGTGTGTAGAGTTTGCACTATGCTTATAATATTTTGTCTCGGAAATTATTTATATTAGACACGCAAAGACACAGAGCAGTTATCAAACAAGACCCTATTCATTATCAATATGTCTAATTTATGTATGGACAAAGGCTAGAAAGCCTGAAATGTAGATGACGACCCAAACAGCTTAATACATATACAGATATACAAATACGATAGACTAAATAGAGTACAGAATATCCCTGATATAGAATGCAGAACTGAGGGGTGAGGGGGGCTACTTCTTTTTCTGAGCTCTCACACTAACTAAGCTAAAAGAGGAGCACAAAGCAACGAGCCGACTCATGATTGGCCAATGGCTCCGGAAGCTTGCAGTCAGCTGAGCTGGCTAGGTCCTTGACGCTACGCCAGCCCCTGCTAATTTTGAGAGATTGAGAAATAGGGCTTCTAGAGCCTTTTTCATGGTTGTTTGCTAGGTACATTGGGCCTTGCTTGACAATTTCTTTTTGTTTATTTTGCACAAATCAAATAGTAGCTCTTTTACAGGCTCAGTTGACAGTCTTAGTGCTAGTTTTAGCGGCCTTAGGCCTTGTAGCCTATTCGCCCACTTTTGGGTGTACAGTCTTACGACTTTATTTCTTGTCGCCGCCCTAATATTCAAATATGGGGCTCTATATAGTATATATAGTAGTATCCGACCAATGGTACCCTTCAGCACCGTGTATAACGGACAGCATCACTATGATGTCGTGGTACCCCCATTTACAGCGTTCTCGATCACCCATAGTTGCATGGCTTTATTGGCTGTCGACGTGTGCAACTTGATTGAGGTTTAGTTAGCCTTAGCGACTTGTACAGTGAAAATGAAATAAACGAACATAATGTTTCTTTAGCAGCGGCCATAACCTATCAACGTACTGAAAAGATGATATTGGGTGTTATGCATTAATGCTGTAGCATTTGGTGTCGTAGTCTAGCGCTCATAGTAATCCATCAGTGGTGGTAGTAGTATTAGCCCATACCTGCATATGCTAATAGGATAGTGAGTAGTAATGCCGATATGCACGATACTCTACTGTTTTTATACTTGCTAATATGTACGCCCATTACTCAGAAGTCACGGCCATCTGCTCACACGACGTCGTATAGCCCCCGTGTTGACAATCTATATGATCACAATCGCAACACTGCGAGGAAACAGAAACACATACGCAATCTTGAAAGACATGTTAATACACACATATACAAATCTCCAAGTAATGGTGATATAGCCCCTCTCGAGCCTTCTGTCTTTCCCGCTTTCCCGTCCCCACTTAGGCCTTTAATAGGCCTGTAATAAGAGAGAGGATTGGTATCTATCATTATTGACGATACCTATCACAGCCACTACTACCCTAGAAATGGTATCGGTCTTGCTATATCCTGTCCCTATAAAAGGTCTCTTGTCCGTCTTCTGTCTGACCTCCCCACTACTATAATATACCTTTTGGCTACGTATATATCATAATCGGCATGCAACTGACAGTTCTGGCTACCCCGTTCATCTGCTGGCCGCGTAGTCAGATGCGAAGATGAGAGGCAAAATTAAACGTGGTAGCAGTAGCTGTAAGTAGTAACGGCACTATGGATTAGTAGTATCAATGATCTTATACTTTAATGTCTTTCTTGCCCACGTCGAGCACGTCGTGACCGGAGTTTTTTGTCTTGGCTGCAAGGACCAAAAACAGGGCACGAGCGCTGAGCGTGGGTGGGACATGGGCCATTTTCGTTACTGATACATTTATTCATCTATTTGTCCACTAGTGGTGTATCAAGAGTTTCTGTCAAAGTATGTTCTTTGATTGCGGGGTTGAGTACTTTGTTGATTTGTCTCCGAATTTTAGTCTGTTTGACCATTAACAAGACAATTACGACTGGAAAGAGGAGAAATCATCCTTAAAAGAGCCTCGCGTGGTAGTGTGAAAGGGCTGGAATGAGACCATGGAGCCATAAATCACGCTCACAATGTAAGTGTTCAAGGTTCAAGGGCAATGACCTTATCGTTGTCTAGGATCGTGAGGTCGATCAACTAGTCTTAAAGTACATGCTTTAACAAGGTCTTAAAGGGTACATATACATCTAGTTATAAATTTACTACTATCATTTTGTATGTACTATAGTGTACTATGTGATGGTAGATACATATCTGTATGCTTGTTTACAACTTATAAAAATTGGCATCATCCTGTTGTTGCTCCTTCTTTGATCAAAGCTTATCTAATCGATACCTCAGGCGTAGTATGGAGCATAAAGTATATTAAAAAAAAAAGTGGAAAAGCTAGTAAGAGAGGAAAAACAACGTAGGATACGTATATATCTCAAAGCTCTACTGTACTTTGTACTAATGAAAAGACTTACCGTAACTATACTACTATAGCTAGTATAATCTTCCTGTGTAGTATAGTTCGCTTGATAAAACAATATACAGCTAAGTCTATTAGTTAACTCACTATAGACAGTTGTATAAGTACACATGTAGATTGGATTTGAGAAGTTTCTGTCAAAACATATTCAAAAAGCCCCCGTATTCTTCTATCTTTCTTCCCCTCTATCTTCTCCTCAATGATTTTACGGTCCGCGCCCAGCTGAACTCAACGCCAACTCGGCATGGCATGGCATGGCATCACAATCTTGCTGTTGCTTGCGAGGATCAGCGACGACGCACCCCCCACCTTTGATCTGCCATTATTGCCTCTAGATACAAAGAAGAGGGATAAAAGGCAAAGCCAAAAACCTCGGCTTTGAAGATGTCCGAAAATATGCAAACATAAACAACTACATGTGCACTCATGTAGTTGTATCGCACGTATAGAGCCGCCTTAGTTGTTTCTTGTTCGGGCAATGACCAAAGTCACGTGGTACTGTCTGAAATGCCCTCTTCTTGCTTCTTTTGGCCAGCTAATTGCATAAATTGATTTCCTAACCTTATGCACATGACCGCGACTTCCTATCTTGGGCATCGGAGCGTGTTGTCCTCACCAGTATCGTAGCATTACATGATGATTGGCTAGTTGACTGTAGTGAGAAGTAACTGGAGCTGATACCGCCTTATTCACAGTATTAACTGATGATTTATACCACTATAATGTATATAGAAGCCAACTCGTCAGCCTGTTGGATATCTACAGTCATTATTGCATACGCAAGCCTTATCCTAGAGCTTGCGCCATGCTGATATGCAAAACTATGTGCACCATAAGCACTCCGGAGAAGCCTCAAACAAAAGCGCACCTGCCACTTCGGTACGGACAGCAAGTATCTAGATAGTGGTGCCAGAGATTAACTCCGCGGGCTACGCCCCTAAAAGGCCCTCGTCAACAGACCATTGTCCCATCTCTACCAAAGGCTACAAGCGGCTTGAGTTATTGCCCACATGGCCATGGCCTAATACTCGGACATCGATCGTTTCTTAGCAACTCCTCGAGACATCGTCGACGTCATAACGGTACGTCGTCCAGCCTACAAGATAGTCGGAGACTTGTTTTGTGTGTTGCTGTGTTGCTCTGACATGACATATTCACGGGGTCTCCCAATGAACTGAGACCGTAGTAGAAAAGAAAAAAAAAAAAAGACAAGTAAAGACAATCCCAAAAGGCCTAGAACGATCATTGCCTTTTGCGGACCTGTCACGGGCAGTAAATGTGATCTGATTCGTCTACTGACCACTAGAGCAACTTAGTTGTATAGTACAATGACACTAACGAATCAAAAAAAAAAACAATGAAGACAACAGAAAAAGAAGAGTTTAGCGTTGGATTCCTAGTATGCTCTAGGCTTAGTGCTGTCGAAAAGTAACTCGATGCTGACAGTACGCCGAATTGGCAATGGCACACAACCCTGGGATAACGTGCCCACATCGAGGATACAGGATATACCACCTATACATTATATCTGTACATTGTACAGGCCATGGCTTTCAGGATAACATCATCAAGCTGGTGTGATGGCATGGCATGGCATGGGGAAGCGATGAGACCGCAGCATGACTTGGCCATCTATGTAACTAGCCTAGCCATTATGGCTTTCAGTTACATTCAGAAGGCTGGGTGGGCTGCGCCAGAACTTCTTATGTCCCCATTTGCGGATCCAAAATCCACTACGCTACAACTATACATATACATGTAGTGACTTTGTCGCCCTCCATTTGCGAAAAGCCAAGTGAGGATTTTCTATCTGCTATCCTATCTCATATTCTGATAGGAATATGCACTCATAATGTAATATCTATTGCATTGCATGGCTCTCGGTATTTGAAAACAGGCCCTTTCTGTTCATAATGTAATGTCTACTGTCTGATGGCCCGTCTGCTTTGTCTGTCATAACTCGGGTAGCGACAACAGCGTAAATTTGGCGAACGTATCAAGTTGCTTAGAATTATCAAGGGAAGAAGTATCAAAGGAAGTCAAGCCCACTCACACTACCAATGCTTCATTTACAGCAGACAGCGTTGGATTCCTCTCTTTCTATCGTCTTTGGTTTTTGCCATGACTGCATAGTTTGTTCACATAAATCATTCAATAAAGCTTGGTTTCCTCTTTCTATCTGTAGCCACATCAAGCGATTGGCTGGCCATGTCCGGCGTTTCTACAGTCTCGTTCACTAGGTCTGTATGAGCAGCGGGAGGATATTTATGTTTAATATGGCATAGTATAGTTCTTTGCTACACTATCTATCTATCAGGAACAAGAAAACCCAGCTCAAAGTTACAATGCTTAATTTACGGCATAAATGATGTTGTCCCCATGATCAAAATTGCCATACAATGCTAAACTAGATGTAGGGTTAGCACATATATTCAACAATTTCTTTCCATCTCAAAGCTTGCAGCACGTGCATGAGTCACTTGTACCTTGTAGCGTTTACTAAAACATGCACGAGATCCTATTTACAACAGAGCCTTTGAGTACTAGTTGTTTTTTTTCTTTCCCGTGCCCAAGAAAACTTTTTCTATTACGTTTGCAGCATATAATACCATACTGTTAGGCTTTTACAAAGTAGAATTAGACATGAAGCTCACGATGCATGTAAACGTTATATTGATTAGTTGTATATCTATATGTAGACACGGTAGAGGGATTAAATTAGGCTCGGGGGGTTTATTAGCAACTGGCTCACATATTGATCTGCTTGGCCAAAAGAAAAAGAAGAAGCCTACGTTATCTAGAGCCTGGTTAGGTTTCCGTCTTCTGGCTACCTGCAGCTTTATCCCGTGTTAAACGAAGGGGGTATGGGGACAACGAGAAACGATGGAAGATGCTCGTTGGCATATCAGGAATCACTTATGGTAGTGACTGGACGGCATCCATGGGGGAAATTTCGCCGCCAGGCTCTCTTTTTTCTTTCCACAGTCTAATTGTGCTTTTTTGATTGCGTCCTTCTTTTGGCGTAGACGCTGACAAACCGGAATGTAACTGACTGGCTTAAAGAAATTTGACGAGGGGAAGACATGCAGTACGGTAGCATGCATATTGTGATATAGCGGTTGTATGATGGCATGTATATGTAGATGTAGTTGTGAACAAGTGAATTGCAGTTGTATGTTATCTTGCATATATATATATATACTTATAAATACATAGTTGTATGTCTACATACATGCATGCATTCTCACTCTGCATCGTTATGGATATACTGTCCTGTTAAAGCTTTATAGCTTCCAAATCGAAACTCACCTACATGAAGTGTGTCTTGGAAGACCGTTAAGCAGCGTCTCAAAACAGAATGTCCTGGCGTTACTGATCGATGGCACTAATACTATACTTGTCATTTTGCCCGATAGAAGAAGAACCCGAACATTGGAGGCCAACAAAAGAGGCAACAGTAGAAAAACAAGCAATAAAAGTAAGGCGGCCTGTGAGCTGGCACAAAAGTAAAGGCATCTCCAACCTTCTGCATAAAAGGCTTGCAACCTTTGTAAACGGCTGATATTCGTTTTGTAAAAGAAACGTCAATGCCGACACATAACTAGACCTGTTGGGTTTGCTGTCAGAAACTACCAGTAGCTAATGGAAAGCTAACGCCAGTGCCAAATGCCGCATATGCGTATCTTATAGTTAGGGCTGTGTTGTTCTGACGGGCTTTTACGAGAAGGGATGCATGTGAATGCCCAATCTAATGTCGGTCTAGTATAGATTAAACCAATACGTGGTGCTCTTCGAAAGTTTATTTGTTTTTGCGTTACCGTCTTTGTTGTTCTATTGCTACAATACAAAGTAATAAAGAAGCTTGAATAAGCCGGGAGCCCTGTTTTATTAGTTGCTGCTACACACCAAGTTATTTATACCTGCCAAGAGACTGGAGGTGAAATGGCGGCACTACAGAGCCCATGCGCCTAGAACAGAAGCCCCATCAGCGGGCCAGACAAGTACAGCAGAGGGGGGAAGTGACTGAGGAGGATTTGGCGTGGTTTTTGTTTCTGTTTTTCCTATTTTACTGTTCTACGTTTTTGTTTTCTTGCTTTTACTACTCCCTTTTTTCTTCTTTTTTTTTCTCTTTGGATTTGTTTTACTGCTGCTCATAGTGGAAGTGTAGACCACTAGTTCTTCAGGGCTAGGGGACGGAACATACAGAAGCCATTGAGTGTCTAAGCGGAGGACTTTAAATATATGTCCGGTATCAAATCCGGCGTCGTATAATCTTAGTGATTCAGGTAGACGTTAAATATAATCAAATCAAATCAAACCAAGCTATTTGCATCTACAGATACTGTTGTACTTACACTCTATTAGTTCCAGCAACGCAACACAACGTTGGTAAACAAGTACTGCTTGATATATCTATTAGAGTTAAATAGCAGTTGGCCTATAACTTATGTGCCTAAGTCTATGATGCGTTTCATGTGAGCATATATCACAATCGCTATGCATATAGTGTGATGCTTCGTATATCTTCTAGCATATAATATCATCAATGAGGAGATGGGTATAGGCTGCGCACTATTCCACTTGACTGCCATTACTGGAAGATACAGATACCTAAATCGTGATACGAAGACACTATTGCTATCATGCATATGCGTCTGTAAGCATCAGCATAAAAGCATAATAATTCACAGTGGATAAAGTGGTATCGACTTCACTGTGTATAAAACACAACAAACCTATAACATAGGGTTATAGAGTATCCACCATTGTGTACAATCTATAGTAGTGAAACTGAATGATGGTATTATAAGATGAATCCCTTATGCGCGCTCAGTTCAGGAACTCTCTCGGGCCCTGAGTGTCCGTTTTTGCATGGTGTTATGCATCTTCACCGCTTCTCGAAGCCTTGCGTAGGTATAATACCGCACAATAAAGGTACTACCATTGCGACCAAGTCATATCTTGCAAACTGTCGTGCCACATGCCACCTATGGCTAGTGCCTTATCTTTCTTGAATATATGCTGTGTCGTTCAAGGACATGATGTGTGTTACATTCCAGCGGTTGTGTGATGTATTTTCTCAAGACAGCTACGGTGGCTTAAAATGGCGTGCGGCTTGTTAGTGCCTTCATATCGGCAACTCACGCCTCATTACAATCATGTTGTCTACAAGCAAACTGTCATCATGTATACTGGGAAGTGAAGCCAGTTACGATCAAGGTACCATATAAAGTCACATATTTTTAGCGCCAGTTCGGTCGTTTTCTGCAAGGCATGTTGTATAGTAGGGCTGTGATATGACATCCATATACTAAGCAATATGTAATGTGCGGAACTATACAACTAATGACTTGGTTGATATCTATCAGCTGTTCATTTGTATCCTAACTGCTATGTTCTTCTATTTTTGCACTTCACGGCCACGATGGGATCATCATGTGATTTTTCGTAAGTCAACAACGGCTGATCCAAATTAGATATCTTTTGTGAAGATTATGTGTGAGACGATACCCAGATTGGCGGTGACAACGGAAAACGTAGTAGTCACAATACGTTTGCCTTACGAGTTGTCACTTGAACAACGCTAACCGTTCTGTCTCGTCAAAATAAACTAGCCTGCAATGAATATAATACATGATCACGGAACAATAGGCAAATATCTAGTGTCATCGTCTTGATATATATCGCGTTATGTTTTGCTGAAGTTTAGTCTAGGGCTCTGCCGAGATGTTTAGCTACTCTTGGGACCTGTAATCAAGACTGATGATATTTTGATGCACACAAAAAAAAAAGAAAAAAAGAAAAAAAGAAAAAAAAGAAATGCCTAGTTTTTAATTATGGCTACTAGTAAATTCCATGATGGCCAATATTCTGACCGTGCAAATAAGCTTGTTTGTTTTTGATTCTATCGATTCATCTGAGACACGGCTCAACATGGGATATTTTTGCCTAATAATGTGTATTTTTGATTACCACAGTGTAGTGCTAAATCATTCTGATATATTCTGTTACCGAATACTTGCGCTTTCTGTATCACGGGCAACTTGGCCCTGTTATCGTTCCGGGGATATATCTGGATATCATATAGAATCTTATGACTATACTTTTGGACCATGTAAAATATAGTATACAAAAAATAGAAGAACAAAACACTTTGAATAGAAATAGCTTGTAAAAAGAACTTGGAGTGTCCTCGAATCGCAAGCGTTGGAAGCAGGTGGCTGGTGGTTGGTGATACTGACCGATTTATTGCTGAGTCAGCAAACTCGGTGAACTCGGTAAGCTCCAACGTCAGACGAACAGCCGATGGAATTTTTAGTGTGGATGGGGTCGATTCTATGCAGAAGAGCGACAAATAGGTGATCCAAGAGCGCAAATAAAGAAGACTACGACCGCTACACAGACAATTTGGTTTCTATGCGGTTACGGGTTAGTTGATACTGAGCAACTCTACAAGTTACTCTCTCTGTCTCTATCTCGAGGATGCATTGGCGTCTCTCAACGAGCGTGTTTGGCCGGCTACACTCACAAACCCAGCATGTCTGCGCCCAGGCGCACGGCAGCATTGCTGTATGCCTGGGATCTCAAAGACCGGCCAAGCTCAGTGCCCTTGAAGGCAGGACGCGGACCCTAGCTTCGGGCTGGTGGCGCAGTGTCGGTCAACGACGATATGCTGCCACGGCGACCGTCTCGACGCCATCGTCACGGACACCTGCGGCCATTGAAGCGCGGATCAAGGCGATTCCACTCGAAAGATACCGGAATTTTTGCATTGTCGCACATATTGATCACGGTAAAAGTACCTTGAGTGATCGGCTGCTGGAATATACAGGTACTATCCTAGCCAATGCCGACAACAAACAGATCCTCGTACGTATCTTTAGCACAGTCCCTCGTTTACTATATATTTTTAACCAGCTCTAGGACAAACTTGATGTTGAGCGTGAAAGAGGAATCACGGTCAAGGCGCAAACGTGCACCATGATCTACAACTATAAAGGCCTTGACTATCTTCTTCATCTAGTCGATACACCAGGCCACGTTGATTTCCGCGCCGAAGTCACCCGTTCCTATGCATCATGTGGCGGTGCTTTGCTCCTAGTTGACGCCAGTCAAGGCATCCAGGCCCAAACAGTCTCCAACTTCCATCTTGCCTTTGCACAAGATCTCGCTCTTATTCCCGTGATCAACAAGATCGATATGCCATCGGCAGATCTACCACGCGTTCTCGATCAGATTGAGAATACCTTCGAGCTAGACCGAGACGGCGCCGTGCTTGTTTCGGCAAAGACGGGTAAAAACATCGCAGCAGTACTTCCTGAAGTCATCGAGCGTATCCCACATCCCGTCGGCGATGCTCAGGCGCCCCTCAAGATGCTGCTTGTAGATTCATGGTATGATACTTTCCGTGGAGTCATCTGCTTGGTGCGTATCTTTGACGGTATAGTCAAAGCCGGCGACCACGTGATATCCATGGGAACCGGCGTTCAATACACAGTCGGTGAAGTCGGCATCCAATATCCCAACGCAGTACCCCAAAGCGTGCTTCGTGCTGGTCAAGTTGGTTACCTACACTTCAACCCAGGCATGAAGCGTATCCAAGACGCTAAGCTAGGCGATACGTTTACCTTTACTGGCAAAGAGGATATAGTCGAGCCATATCCAGGCTTTGAAGAGCCGAAACCCATGGTTTTTGTAGCTGCTTTCCCCGTTGACCAGAGCGATCATCCCAAGCTAGCAGACAGTATTGGTCAGTTAGTTCTCAACGATCGCAGTGTCACATTGCAAAAAGACCACTCTGAGGCTCTAGGGGCTGGTTGGCGCCTGGGCTTTCTAGGCTCGCTACACTGTTCGGTTTTCCAAGATCGACTTCGTCAGGAGCATGGAGCCAGTGTAATCTTAACTGAACCTACAGTCCCAACCCGTATCGTATGGCCCAACGGTCGTATCGAGGTTGTGGAGAACCCCGCAGAGTTCCCTGATAACACTATGCATCTCAAGACTGCGTCTCTAGAAGAACCGTTTGTCACAACTACTATCACCCTACCGGAAGAATATCTGGGCCGTGTCATTGAGCTATGTGAGGCTAATCGCGGTGAGCAAAAGAGCATCGAGTTCTTCCATTCAACACAGGTCATCCTCAAATATGACATGCCTGCTCAACAGCTTGTCGAAGATTTGTTCGGCAAGTTGAAGAGTGCCACTAAGGGTTACGCAACCCTTGACTATGAAGATGCCGGCTGGAGACAAAGCAATCTTGTCAAGTTACAACTGTTGGTTAACAAGCAGCCGGTAGATGCTGTGTGCCGTATCGTGCACCATTCGCAGACGGAGCGTATTGGTCGCCAATGGGTGAGCAAGTTCAAAGAGCATGTAGATCGTCAAATGTTTGGTAAGTGCACACGAATCATGACATTCACAGGTTTTGAAATTTATTTACTGACAAGTTACACAATATACAGAGGTTGTTATCCAAGCAGCTGCCGGAAACAAGATTGTTGCTCGTGAAACTTTGAAGCCGTTCAGAAAGGATGTCCTGGCCAAACTCCATGCTAGTGATATCACACGTCGTAAGAAGCTGCTTGAGAAGCAAAAGGTTGGCCGTAAGAGACTGCGTGCCGTTGGTAACGTTGTGATCGATCAGTCAGCGTTCCAAAGCTTCTTATCAAGAGACTAGAATGTAAGATAGAACCAAGACGGAGAGCATGTAAGATAAAAAGGTAAATAAAGCATGTATGTACTTTTAGTCAAATACCATGTATAGAGATAATCATATTGTTTAGGATGGTGAATCTTCGTGTGTGATGTAACACGGAATGCTTGGTCATGAAATCATAGCTGAAAAAATGAAAAGGAAAAAACAAGGCGTTATAGTTCCTTTACCTCTTCCACTACTTCGTCGTCTGGTTTCGACCCTTCCCCAAGCGGTACTTTGCGGAACCATGACCAGCCCATGCCGCCCTCATTAGTCTCGGGCCACTGTTTCAAGCCAGACTCCTCTTCTTCTGAGATATCGACAAAGTCGAAGATGCGGTAGTCGGCGTTGAAATACCACCACCCACTAACAGCCTGGCGTAAGAAGCCAGAGTGTGACACGACGATCACCCACTTCTCGGGGCGTTTCCGAATGTTTTCACGGGCGCGGACACCACGAGCTAACAATGCAGATCGACCCCAAGCATATGCCTTTCCCGCCGGAGACGTCTTGTCCGGAAATACGGGGTCTAGAGTGGAATAGTCGATGGTCGGAAACTCAGTCTTCAGGGTTTCTAGAGGAGACCCAGTATCGCAAGGTTTTGAAGTGGTTTCTGGGCAGTAGAGTCAGTATTACAGTTACATCTGAATGATTTGCAAAGCAACATGAGACTCCGACAGCAATATGGCCAATCAAAATATAATGATACTAGCCGACATGCCAACCAAATAACCGTTCCATATTGGGACATGCCGTGGTTTATTTCGTTTATTTCATTTCATACCTTGCCAGTCAGCGTCAGCAATGAATCTAACGCCTTTTTGGTACAGAAAGTCCAGACCGATCAAGGCGGTTTGAAGAGTCCGGCGTATAGGACTAACTATCACAGCTACATCACTAGGATCTAGGTCGGCAAAGCGTTCTTTCAGATTGTCATTTAGTTTTCGACACTGAGATTCACCCTTCTCTGTCAGTACGGGATCGTGAAGATCAAAGTTCTGTGCTGGAGATGTTAGCTTTTGGTGTTCTATAAACAAGGATTGCTAGTGTAGGGTAACGGAATGACGTATCAGTAGCATTGTGAGCGGCTTGGCCGTGGCGTATTAGAACAACAGTGGGTGGCATGATGGTAACGATATAGGCGATATAGCGTAACTTTGGGGTTGATATTATACTATAATAAGCGCTAGGATAAGACGACCTGTGGATTTACCGCGTAAAAGGGCTGTTCGAGGTTATTTTGGCGAACTCAACCACAGTTGCTTCTGTTTTGAAGCTCGGTAACCGCAAGGCTGCGGAATTCCATGGAGGGGCCACTTTTTTTTTATACTTCAAAGTCGGTCAAGCTTGTATACTTTGTCAGCCTTGCTAGTCCAGTTAGAGCTCTGGTTACGTCAGAACTTACTTTGCGCCAGACCTCGTTTTTATTCCTTACGTGTACACCACGACAATTGACTATGTCTAACATTGACGATCTCCTAAAGGTAGATTCTGCAAATATGCAACTGTATAAATCCGGTTACTAACATATATCTGCATAGAGCGCTGGCAGCAAGCGCAAGAACGAAGCCATCCGCGATCCAAGTGCGTACTACCAGCACAGCTCCCAGATTATAAGCAAAATAAAAACTAACACTGGTGGTTAGATGAAATCTACAAGTCTGCGCGCACCGGAAACACAACTCCTCGCCACGCCCAAGTCGACGACGATACCGAAGCCGGTCCTGCACTTCCAGGCGACGACGACGGCGACTATGGTCCCTCCATGATCTCAGAAGACGAAGGCGACAACGATGAAGAAGGCCGTTTTTTCGGCGGCGGCATCAGTAAAGACGAGGCTGAAATCCTGGACTACGTACAAGGTGACGAGGCGCCTATCGAGAACATTGACGAGCCATGGGTGCGCCGTAGTGTTTTGGCGCTGGAGAAGCACATCAACAAGAACGCAGAGCTAAGAGCAAAGTTCGAAGATGAGCCGCAAAAGTTCATCTCTAGCGAGGCAGATCTTGATGGGTCAATCAAGAGCCTGTCCATCTTGGCAGAGTATCCAGAATTGTACACCGTGCTAGCTAAGATGGGCAGCGTTGCCAGTCTAGTTGGATTGCTAGCACACGAAAATACAGATATCGCTATCGATGTTCTGCAGCTGCTCAGCGAGCTCACCGATGACGATGTAGACTCCAGTGACGAACAGTGGGACGCACTAGTGACTCCTATGATGGAAGCCGATCTCCTGGATCTGCTCGAATCAAACCTAGTAAGATTCAACGAGGACGATGAGGCAGATTCGTCTGGTGTCTACCACGGCCTCTCTCTTCTAGAAAACATATGCTCAGAGCGTAAAGCCATTGCTGAGCGTGTTGCCGGCCACAAGCGTCTTGCCAAGTACCTCATCGGCCGCGCCATGAAAGATGAGCCCGCGGGCGTATCACAGAACAAGCAATATAGCACAGAGATTCTCGCGATTCTCTCTCAAAGCAGCGATGCTGCTCGCGAGCATCTAGTCAACGAAGATATAGTAGATGCTGCGCTACAGCTCGTTGCACCATACCGCCGCTCAGATCCCGCCAAGGGGAGTGCCGAGGAGGAGTACATGGAGAACCTATTCGAAGTTCTAGTATGTCTCGCAGATTCACCAACTGGAAAAGCCAAATTCCTCGCCGCGGAGGGTGTCGAGCTGTGCATAATATTCGTCTCTGAATCTAAAAAGGCGAAGACGCCTGCTCTCCGTTTACTAGACCATGCCAGCGATGCAGGCTCTGCGCCTCATACCGCCTATGAAATCTGCGAACGGATCGTAGAAGCAGCTGGCCTGAAGCCTTTGTTTGCAACCTTCCAGAAGAATACCAAAGACCGCGATGCTATGGACCACCTACTCGGTCTATTTGCCTCCATGATGCAACTTCTCCCTCTCGATGAAGCGCCGCGTATCCGCTTTCTCGCCAAGTGGGTAGAGAAAGACTACCAGAAGCTGATCAAGTTGATCGAGCTACGAGCACGCTTCGCAAGGGCACGGGCTAATGTAGATAATAAATATAGAGTTACTGCAGACGGGAAGCTACCCGAAGACGCGGGCGAGGATACCGAGCAAGACTATCTCTCGGAGCAACTCAGTGCTGGCATCTTCACTATGCGCAATATCGATCTGATATTGGCCTGGCTGTCAGTGGAGGATGGTGGCGTTGGCCATCATGTACAGAAAAAGGTTGGCTATGCTCTCATCACATCAACTCTTAGTGATCTACTAGCAGGCGTTGATGGCACCAAGGACGGTGACGAAGATGTCAAAGGCATGCTTACAACGCTTATTAGCAACCTGAAAATCGAAGATAAATGAGCCAGTATCGTGTCCCTTAATCATATAGATGTGCGCATTTTTTTTCGTTGTAGATATATAAGTGTCACATAAAGAGTTTAGGTTTCGAGACTATTGATGAATACAAAAATGTCATTCCAAGGCAAGAACGTCCTATAACAAAATGTGAGATGCTGGTATTGTAAGAACGCGATATAAGGGCAATATAGAAGAAAAACAGAACAGAGCTTTGAAGAAAAAAAGAAGAAAAAAACCTCAACTAAACGCTAAGCCACGACAGGTCTTGCTCCTCCACCGATGAATATAAAAGAATATCTTGATTTGTTTTTTTGGTACTTTATTATTCGTTTCCAATTTATTATGTTCGGGAGACATTTGAGAGCCAAGTATTTTTTTCTGCTTTTTCAAGCAGCCACAGGCTTAACATCGAAGACGGCACCCAGCAAATCACCGACAACGGTAGCCTGGCTCGTCTTGCCGGCGGTCTTGATCTCGGCAATGCTAGCCTGAGCGGCCTGGTTAGCCTCGGCCTCGGCAGCCTTGTTGCCCTGCGAGTGCTCGGAGGTGTATGTCTGGAATTCGGCTTCCTTCTTTGCGCGGTATTCGTCAATCTCCTTCTTGGCTTCTTCGCGGGCTTGCTTGACACGCTGGGTGCGGACTGTTGTTGGTTAGAAAAGATCGTAGAGGTTAGCGTGGTTTCTAGGGTTTGGTCGTGGTCGAAGGAGAGGATGCTTGGGCTGATATAGTGGTTGGCTGGCCATATAAGCAAAGGGGCGTCGTAGGTGTGATGGGAGATTATCTTACATTCGCGAGCTAGATTGATAGAGGTTAGTGAACGATGCACAGCTTAGATTTGGATATAGTGAGCTTGCTTACCCTTCTGCACTATCTGAGAGGCGTTCTTCTCGGCCTATTAGTGACGAATTGCTCGTTAGAATGATATTCAAAGTAGTCGCCTAGAACAGCATAACTCAATTCGCGATTCTAATATAGCGGGTGCTCTTGTTTTATCTCGCGATATCGAAGAAGGCGGGGGAGGGAGATAGATAATGGGCTGAATTGCGTACGTCGAGAAGGGTTTGGATACCCTGTGAGTTCTGAGCAGACTAATATGAGATTAGCGCTGTTAGCATTTTGTCAAATCATAGACAGGAACAGTCATCTTAGTGCGAGGCTATATTCGTGATCGATCAAGACTAGAAACGTCATTGCTCGTCAAAGTCGCAGAAAGCTGCGCAAAGCCGGAATTGTTTCTATAAGCTTCGTAGGTGATGGGCTAAACATACCATGATGGAGCTGTGAAGAGTGAAGGAGCTAGTATGGACAATTGGTGTGGTTATCGAGACAAAGACAAGGCTGAAGATGAAACGAGCGCAGCTCTCTAATCGATAATTCAGTGAATGGTGATGTGTTTTTGCGCAAAACGAGGTACAAATTATGTAGTAGGAAACGAATTATCAAGCTATCCTTCAACGGGTTAATAGTAATAGGCTGGGTTGCGAGGTTTAATGGCAACATTTCGCCTCCCCAGCTGCGACAATCCCCCGATTTAGTGTTAGCCCCACTATGTTATCCGACTATGCAGAATATGCTACTATCGCACTCTGCATCTATCGGAGCTTAGCGCATCGCACGATCAACGACCACCGAAACTGCGAAAAACCAACTTCACCAACATCATTCATTCGGTGTCATTTTCTTCTTGAAGTTTATCTATTTCACTCAAGTCATATAATATAGTCTTACCATTCCTCAGTCGTCACCATGTCTCAAGCATCTCGCTTCGCCATCGCCTTCTCGTCTATCTTTGCCACGGGAACCGTCCTCATGGTTCACTTCCAACAACAGGCCGAGAAGACTGTAAGTCGATCCTCGAATATGATGTTTACCCCAAAGACACATTGGCTAACTGCATACTAATGGAATGCCCATCCAAAGGCTATGCATCAAGGTGTTCTTAGAGATATGGAGCAGATCCGTATCAAGCGGGAACGCCAGCTTGAGTTCGATGCTCAACAAGCGCTAGAGAAGGAGTATCTCCAAGAACAGAAAGTCAAGGAAGCAGACTTGACTGGAGTGCCTAAAATCACGTAAGGTCGACTTACTGCTTATGTTCTGCGGGTTTTCTGCTTTCTATTCTGCCCTGTATCTATCATCTATTATCGCCTTTTGGGCATACTGTATTATAATGTATCATCATCATCATCATCATTACTCATTCCATTCAAATACTGCACGTCATAATCAAATTAAAATAAGCGTCTCATTTTTTTTTTCCATAAATGTCTTGATTAATTCATTAATACCGAGTAATGCGTTATAGACCAAACAATAGATATGATGGCAAGAAAAAGAAAAATACAAGAAGATGGACTAGATTTGCAAAGAACCATGTAAGAGAGTATCTAGAAAAGGGTCTTGAGATCGATCATAGTGCGAATCCAAGACAAGTAAACCAAACGAGAAAAAAAAAGAACAATAATTTACGATATTGAACACCTGCTTTTTTTCTGATATTCCATGCTGCCGCAGGTCCCTCCTCCCTTCTAATAGAGATGAGAAAGGCGTAGTAAGGAGGAGGTGATAGACATGAAGACATTTAAAAAGATAAGCAAAAGAAAAATGCGGCAAAAAATGCGGCCAATAGACAGGAAAAAAGAAAGGAAAGGCCAAGAAGAAACAAAGCAAAACAGCCGTCTAACACATGTGCAGAAGAAGCATAACAAAGTGTAAATAAAGGCAAAGCATAGCAGGAGCAGAGAACAAGAAGATTATAAACGAGATAATGAACAAAAAGCTCTTTAAAATAGACACAGACACGCGAACGTGGTCAACGAATAGTAGCTCCCGAGCGGTCCGTGAACATTCTAGCCGCAATGTTCATCGACTGCAGCTCCTGGAAAAGCAGCTTGGCAGCATAAGGAATATGGATCTGTGCAATCTTGGTCTTGTTCTTGCAAGGACGGCATTCAAAAGATTGCTTCGAAAGGTTGCTAAAGACAGAGAGTGTTAGTTGTTGGGATGGCCAGATATAAATGAGGAGAGTAACTAAGCAGGATAATACATACGCAATAGGTGTCATAAGACCACAAATTTCGCAAATGTGAACACGGAAAGCATCCGAGACTTCAAACAAACGCTCCTTCAGGAAAGCAGCGGCACCGTGGGCAATCATACAATCACGTTCCATTTCACCGAAACGCAGACCACCATCACGGGCACGACCTTCCACGGGCTGACGAGTCATGATCTGCACAGGACCACGGGCACGAGCGTGGATCTTGTCGTCCACCATGTGACGCAGACGTTGGTAATATGTGGGACCGAAGAAGACTTGCGCACGAAGCTTGCGGCCCGAGTGGCCGTGGTATACACTTTCAAAGCCACGTGACTGGTAGCCATGCTGGCGTAGCAGTGCCGACACCGAATCGACGGTGACATCTGTGAAGGGCGTGGCATCACCCTCCATACCCTTGAGGGTAGCCACCTTACTCAGAAGACACTCAATCAAATGGGCAATGGTCATACGAGAAGGAATAGCGTGAGGATTGATGATAATGTCGGGAGTGATACCCTCGCAGGTAAACGGCATATCTTCTTGGCGATACGTGACACCGATAGTTCCCTTCTGTCCGTGACGAGACGCAAACTTATCACCAATCTGGGGTGTCTTAGTTGTCCGCACACGGACCTTGACATAACGCATACCATCTTGGTTGGTAGTCATGACAACAGCATCGATAATGCCGTTCTCGGTTGAACGCAGAGGCGTGGAGGCATCTCTCTGGGTGTGTTGGCTAGTGCGCTGGCCCAGCTCCTCGACATCAGCACCAAGAGGAGACGTCTTTCCGATGATGATATCTTCACCAGAAACACGCAGACCGGGGCAGATGATACCATCGTCGTCTAGCTTGTCGTAGGTTCCGTGCTTCAGACGCAACGTCTCGTTGCGGAAAGGCTTCTCAAATCGCTCAACCATGTTGATACCTACTCTCTTTTCACAATCTGTGTAGGCACGGAAGAACAGACTGCGGAATAGACCACGGTCAATACTGCTTTGGTTCATAATGACGGAATCTTCCTGATTGTAACCCGAGTAACAAGCAATAGCAACAATGGCGTTTTGTCCAGCAGGAAGCTCACGGAATTTCAAGAACTCCATGGACTGAGTGGTGGCTAGAGGTTTCTGGGGGTAGTACAGAATGTTGGCCATCGTGTCCATACGGCGCATGTAGTTAGTAAGGAAGAAGCCCATGGCTTGTTTACCCATGGCCGACTGGTAAGTGTTACGAGGAGACTATAATACGTTAGTAAACGGGTATAAGGAGCAAGTATTTGGAAGAGTGTGCCTACCTGGTTGTGATCAGGGAAGGGAATGATACTAGCGCAGATACCGAGAATCATACTGGGATGAATCTCGCAATGCGTGTACATGTGAGTCGTAGCCTTGATGTTGGTCTTGAGACGCTTGTTGATATCCTCCTCGGTCATTTCTCCTCGTGGCTCTACGGGACCCCCCTTCCGGTTACGGTAAGCCTCGAGATCTTCTGGGGTCATGCAGATCATGGTGGTTTCCTCTTCTTCAGCATCGATATACTCAATGATACCCTGGTTAACCAGCCAGTTCCAGTCGAACTCGGGCTTGTTTCCAGTTGGGTTGTCTTGTTCATCACGGATAGCATTGACATGGTCCTTGGTGAGAACTAGTTGTGAGGCCGCGAGATTTCTCTCTGGGTCGTCCACCGAGCTGACGACAAACACAGGGCGCATGACACGACCTGCATCAGAGAACACCTTGAACTCACGATCTCTGATATCACGGACCAGAGATACTTCGTTAGGAAGGTATGATCTTCTACGAGTCTCAGTCATCTCAGACACCAGATGCTTAGGGTCTTGATGTACACCAACCCAAACACCGTTGACGAAGACCTTGGTGGCGTTAGGGTAGCGAAGGGGCTCATATTCTTCGATGATTTCCATGCCTCTGTTGATCATGAACTCAATGATGGGATCGGATGGCGTACCCACACTGACGAAGCACATGAGAGATAAGTTCTTGACCAGACCGCAAGCCTGGCCTTCAGGAGTCTCGGCAGGACATACCAGACCCCAATGGGTGTTGTGAAGTTGGCGAGGTTTGGCCAGTTTACCGTCACGACCAATAGGGGTGTTGGTACGACGCAAATGAGATAGTGTAGAAGAGAAAGTGTATCTGTTCAACACTTGAGACACACCAGCAGTAGAGCTAGCAGCCTTCTTCTGGTCACCCCAGTTACCCGTGGCAAGGGAGTACTTGAGACCATTGGACAGAGCACTGGGTTTGATACCATTGACCATAAGGAATCTTTTGTTTTGTTGAATGCACATGCGCATGTAGCTGGCAAGTTCGCTGTTGATACGACGGATGATGTTGCGGAACAGCTTAGCAAGAAGAGGACCAGAAAGATCCAGACGCTTCTTACCGAAGTGATCACGATCGTCAACATCACGACGACCAAGAGAGCACTGTAGTAGCTTGTGGACCATGTAGCCCAGGAAGAAGGCTTTTCTAGTCTCACTACCCTCGGTCTGCGAGATATGGGGAAGGGTTTCCTTCTGCAAGAGATCCTTAGCAGCGCGGATACGCTTGTCACGGGTCAGGCCGTAGCTTTGGCCACGCTTGCCAATATAATCGAGAGCAACTTCGCGATCCTGGATAACAAAGGCTTCCTCGATACAGGGACGAAGCATCTCCAGCATCTGAGTATCGTTACGATCGTAGCAAATGTGGTTGAGAATGTCTTCGTCACTGACAACACCAAACGCACGGAAGACGATAGCGACGGGCACATCACTCTTCACGTAAGGAAGAGTAGTACGGATAGTACTTCCGAAACTAACTTTACCCGCACCAGACTTGTTGTAAAGGCGGAGAGCAAGCTGAGAAATGAGACGGGAACCCTTTTCCAATGCACTGCGCACTTCGGCAGTGTAGCTGTAAGGACTAGGCTGGGCCTTTTTGAAGACCTGGACGATGTTGGCAGCCGAACGTTCTTGGGCGATAAGAACCTTCTCGGAGCCATTGATGATGAAGTAACCGCCCTGATCGTAGGGGCATTCATTCAACAAGAATAGACCTTCGTCGTTCTCGCGACGCAAATGACAGATGCGGGACTTGATCATGACCGGCATTCTTCCAATGAAAACGATATCCTTCATATCATCAGACTTGCCCTCGGTGATGTTGCTGTCAACAGCCTCCTCTTCCCATTCAATGCGAGTGGGGTGTTCTCCGGTGCGCTTCAATTCATCCTGTTGTTCATCGTCGAGCTCGTTGAGCGGTATCGGTGATTCGACAGCCAAACGGATCTTAGAAGTGATCTTGAGATACATAGGACTGGCGTATGTCAAGTTACGCTCGCGGCATTCGTAGGGGAGTAGAGTCGACTCTTTGCCGTCCTGCTCAGTGATTGAGGGGCGTGACACCATGACCTTACCGAAATCTACGTCATATCTGCGTAGAGCGTAAGTTCGGCCATCGTGGGCTGGAGGGTTCGTTTGATCGATGGTGATATGAGAGTATTCGCTGACAAGATCCTGGACTGTTGTGGTGGTGAATTCGTCAAAGGAGTCGACCTGCTGAGAGGCAAGACCCTTCTCGTCGAAGAAAGTTGAGATCACAGTCCAGCAATCTTCGGGGGTGATATGCTCATCGCCTTCATCGTACTCATCGTACTCGTACTGGTCATCATATTCTTCCATTGTGACGAGTAGGTGAGGGGCGCAAGGCTGAGGTTAAAAAAAAGATACCGATGTCGACTAGAGGCGGTGATATGTAAGCATTCACCACTGACAAATCGAGGGGCGGAAAGTGAGTATTTGTGTCGATTGAGAGTTGGAGAGTACGAGATCGAAAGTGAGAAGGTTGGTACTATTAAGTTATGTTTCTTTTCGGCGCCATAAAGCGCAATAACTCGAGCAGGTACGAAGCTGCTGAGAAATCAAAGAAAAAAAAAAGAAAAAAAAAAGAAAAAAAAACCCGGAAATCAAAATCGAAAAGTCAAAAGTGCAAAAGTCGTCAAGTTGTAAAAGCGTTGCCGATGCAACGCACGGGGGCACGAGGACGAGGCTCGATAACTTAAAGGGTCGAACAACCTGTGCAATTGGAGGCTTTAGAATAAAACAATTCGATCATGCGCCGTATAGAACAAATTCTAGCTTGGATACAGGGCCTCTAGTCGTGATATCAAGCAAGAAAGACGGGCGTTGGGGAAGCCTGATGGCCAAGGATAAAAGTAAAGTTGTGGTTGATGGTTGTGCTGAGGCCAAAAAAAATAAAGCTTAGAAAAGCCAGAGCCTCGTCGCCTTGTAGACAGGCAGTCAGTCAGTCAGTTCTGGTCTGGAGCAATTGCAAAGGCTCAATGCTTGCTTATAGGGCTTTTTGGCCCACTTTTTGCTGCTGCTTGCCACCCGCGACGTGATGAACGCCACAATACTGATTATAGTGGCGTTACATGAATGCGTGGCGTATGCTGGCCTCTTATAAATAATCCTAATACATCGTGATATAGAGTATTATAATAAACTATCATGTTAACATCTTAAGCTACGTTATCACACTTTCGTCACACGTATTAACATGTCAAATCCAAGACAAATATAAGGGGTTTACAAAGATGTACAACGCATATTAGATCATAGATTAATGATGCGTAAAACATGATATCCTTTTTATATAAAACTAATATATTTACTAGCTATAAACATACGGATAGGCTGTTATGTATCATGCTACTAGATTCGAGTTATTCAGTAGTGGCAGATGCCGCCTTCATTGGTATCCCATGCGCCTGCAAGTCCAGCAACATTGAGTTCCTCTTGCGGCTTTAGGCCGGTCTCGGCCTGCGTCTTGCCGAGGAAGAAATCATTGCGACCCTCATGCTTTCCCTGGCGCTTCATAAACTTGCGTGCCCAAGTTTCGACTGCAACCTCGCCAGTCTCATCACGAGCCTGCTTGAGGAAGGGAATCAAGGCCGTGCCGCCAGTCCCCGTCAACTTCTTCTTGGCTTCGGCTTCATTGACACCCGGCATGTTTAGCTTTCGTGATGAAGTAGCCAAGTTGACGGCCTTGCGCGTAGTCTCGGGACTCTGGAGACGAGTTGAGCGAGACTCGCGCGAGGGAATGATGATGTACCGCGTGACAATGTGGATGTGTTTGTTGCGGAAGTTGCTTAGCATGGCGATGCAGGCATCGTAGGCTAGCGAAAGCTGCGGGTGAGCAGCGGCATTGTCGTGAACGTACTCGCGGATATTGGCGACAGTCTCGACATCACGCAAGAAGCGTGCGTGACCTCCAGGCATGTACTGTAGCATCTCCTCCATAAAGGAGTGCTTGGAGCCGGCAGAGTCTGCGGCGGCGACACCGGACTTCTGGCCCGTCGGACGGTGGGAGACGCCGAGAACGATATCGAAGAACTGAATCAGACTGCTTTGGGCGTTCGAACCACCAGCATACTGTCGGTACTCAGTGTATCCACGAGCATCTTCATAGAGGACACCGTTGGGAAGACCGGCGTCGGCCATGTTTCGCGATCCGGCTAGGAAAGGTCGGATGTGGTTGTAAAAAACGTACGGGGCACAGCGCTCGTGCATGCGCTCTAGCAAAGCGGTGAGATCAGTCAGCAACTCTGCGAAGCGGCGCAAGCAAGAAGCGACAGTATCTGCGTCGTCGTCGCGAGCAGCCTGGATGGCTTTCAGCATCAGACCAATACTCGGGGCACCCTTGGCTTCGATGGCAACCGAGACTAGATAGAACCAGGACTCGTCTAGAGAACCGGTGAAAGTGTTCAGCGTCGAAAGATTCTCAAGATTATCGATGTCCTCGTCGATGAACAAGGGCTTGAAGTTCCACAAGCATACGGCAGCATAGGTAGCCACAGGCGGCAGCTCGAGGTACTTGCAAACCTCTAGCAGAGGTGCGGAGATGCATTGAGGAAGCTTCTCCTCAGGCTGGTCGTCTCCCCAGATGTAGCCGTGAGCCATGAAGCACAGCAACATGTAAGCACGGCGCCACTCGGCGTCTTCCTCTAGACCAATAGTCGACAGCACGGGTAATCTATCGATGACACCGCGCAGACGGCGACTGAGAATAAGGGCTTGGAGGTTAGCGACCACGGCCTCCCACTTGTTATAGTAGGGGTCGGGCAACCGGGTAAGCGGGAGTACATCTGGCAGGAAGCCGTACTTGGGCGACACGGCGTAGCGGCGCGTATCGCGGAGATCCGGCAGCGGAGGAAGCATTTTCAGTCTGGAAAAAGGGTCTGGCTAGTGTTTTGTCTTGCGCAAAGTGGGACTAATCACAGCAACAGGTTGAGCAGGTTGCTTCAAAGAGCGTCTGAGCGCAGGATTGGCGGGCAGCGGGTAGAGAATTTTCTGGTGTCGAAGCTTCTGCTTTTGACGGTAGCAATGATGATGATAGAAGAGATCGTATCGTGATGGTGATGGTGAGACCAGAAACAAGTCCAAGTCCGGGCGCTGGTATCGGAACAACAACTACTCAGTTTCTCGAGATCCACGGTGAGACGGGACCTCAAAGGAACTAACAAAGGTAATTTATAACAATAAAAATAGACCTGACGCAAGGAGTATCAACAATGAGTACTTAACGTACCGCGATACTCCTCAGCCGTGCGAGAACACTTTCAACCGCGCACATACGGGTTGTGAGAAGATAAAGATATATGAAGCAAACGCTGAAGCGCAGATATGATAACGAAACGGAAACAGAGTCTGGTAATGGTAGTGGTAGTGGTAGTGGGAGGTAGAAGAAGAAAACAGGAAGACAAGAGGGGCAGCTAAAGCAGAGCAGTCAAGCCGCTTTATATTAGTTAATGTAGAGAATGGATACTACTACAAATAAGTACACAACAACCAGCAGTAGGCTCGATCGGTGACAAGTCTGAGCGGACTCATGGTAGGAATGGGTGGACGGATGGATTAGATCACTGGGTTATAACTAGTGAAAATGATAGTGGCAGCGATACTACGGCATGGATAGCCAAGCACAATCTAATTTATTATTCTTTTTTATGAGTATAACTACATGTAGTCACTGGAAATCTGATACATGAACATATGTACTCTGGGGCTTTCGAGGCATTCGTTTCAACAGAAACCGGATTGTTCATGGACAGATTGTCATTACGGGGGAAGTCTAAGCGAATAACACCAAACAGTTGAGACAAAAGCCGCGTTCATTGGCACAAAATTTAGAACTGCAGCCATATAAGACTTCAGGGTTTCTCGCAGACTTTTGACAGCAAGGAAGTCGTTTTTTCCGTGTTTTCTAGAAGCGTCATAGTACGTTTGCGTGCCTGAAAAAAAAATAGGAAAAATAGAGAAAAAAAGAAGCGCCGTTCTCCGGAATGCCCGCTAAACAGTCGTCTTTTATCTTCGCAGTAATGAAGTAATGAGACCCTTGAGCCATTGATTGATAAACAGGCAATGCCCTGGCTCCTGTATCGCTGGTCAAGATTCGTATATTTAGTTCTTGAATAAGTTTGAAGTAGTATCAAAATCCTATCTTGTGCTTGGGATCTTGGCACTAAGACCGATTGTGTTTTTTTCCCTTCGGCCGCTGTTAGAAAATTTTCGAGATATTCGTAAAATTTGTTTAATATTCGCATGGCTCTCATCATATCTTCGCGTATCATTGAGAATGGCGTCACTCCAAGCTTTAACTTGAACTTGACGACTTAGGAGGCCTGTCCACTTTTTAACATCTGATCGGCTCATTAATGTCCTCATCATTAGCAACTTGGACGAGGGGAAGCCGCTTGTTTTGGCATTATCTCGACTTTTCGGTGCGCTTGCCAAGAAATATCACTATTGTCTGAGCCCAGAAATTATCGATTTGCTTCAGATCGTACTTCTGCCTAGGCCTTACTTTTAAGCAGGTCTGCAAGCAAGTTTACTCTTTATGTCAAAAAAAACGCCGGGAAATGGACTTGATGTTCTTTTTGTGGGGCCAAATTCCGCTAACTCCATTGGTCAACCGTTCCGCTAGTCGCAATTCGTCAATCTTTTGCCACTGGCTCAGCGAGATCTTATTGGCCGAATTCATGGCCCAATTTTGCATTTGCTGCAACTAAAAAACCCCGCCATGGAAATGAATCAAGACATGAACCCTAGGAAAATGAACCCTAGACGAATGATTTGATCAAGATCAACACCCTAGGGCTTCTAAGTCATGTCCATGTATTTCGGATCTTGAGCTTTGCTTTTCCTCTTTTTGGTTCCTAACTGCACTGAATATTGAGATATTGGAATATATTTCACTTTATTGAACACATTTTCAACCTCATAGCTGCTAGGGCTATGGTAGCGGTTAGTATAGACTTGGGAGTAGTAACCTTTGTATCTTAATTTCGGTCTTACCACTCTATAGCTTCATATATACATCTAGTCACAGCTAGACAATAGTTGGATAAAGATAATGAAAAGTTAAAAACACCTGAATACATGTAATACAGGCATGATTCAGTATTAACAAGCAAAATGGTTAATTTTATGATCAAATGAGGTACCACATTTACTCCTTGAACTTAGCTCGATAGGCAGAGGATAATATATAATAAAACAATTGTTCTAGATTTCTACAATTTTTACTGCATTGACTATGAATCATCAAAATCTATGAGGGAAAATCGAAATCCACTCATAAGTCAAGTGCCTTGTCCGAGTTTCCATTTTCAGTCTCTATTGTAGTCACCAGTAGACGGTACATTTTCCAGTTTTTAATCTTTTTCCTTAGGGCTTCAAGTTCCTTTTACTTTGTCATCCAAGGAAGCATGGATTGACTTTGCTGCTGAGATAAGATACGCTGAAGAAAAGAAGCCCAAAGGTGTTCTGGGCAAAAAGAGGCAGAGGCCCTGGGATACGGTACATATTTGGTGTTTTGAGTTGATATTTATTTCTTGGCTCTTGATAAATATGTATAATGCTGGTATTTTTACTCGGACGTATACTTTGCTGCTACCATATTTTATTTTCCTTTTTATATGATTATTCAAAGTTATGGTATGGTATGATTAACTTGTAAGGTCTTGAGATATCTCTCTTGTCTCTCTAAATAGCATATCATCGAGATTCATCCCGCGATTTTGGTAAGAAAAGAGAAAAAAAAGTTATTCCATTTTGGCGAATAAGTTAAAATTGAGGTTTTGCAAGGGTTGGGCTCTTCCTAGTACAGCCATTATTAGAGCCGAAATGGAATAAAAGGCTGATAACTGATTCAAGATGACTTACTTAGCCATAATTACTGATAAAGTGGTGTGATCTAACCCTCTTATAGATATTGCTGCCAGATATTACAAGCCATACAGATAATCCCACAATTTAGGCATCAACTCCAAAATCAGGTTGAATAGCCTAATCAATTACACTTCAAATCTCCTACATATCTTGAATTTTCTTTATTTGATTGTTTATACATCCATATTCTTCACCATCTAAACACTCTTTTATATCCCATTTTGCTCATCTTGTCCATCTTGAACAACAGACACCCTACGATCCAGTAACCTGATATGTAGCAACTTTCACCATGGCACCCCTATTGTGTCCAGGAAAAGACACTTACGAGATAGGCTGGATATGTGCCTTACCTCTGGAGCTAGCTGCAGCAAACCTCATACTTGATGAAAATTTCGGGCGTCCAGAAAACCGGACCTCTACAAGTTCCAATGTCTATACTTATGGACGTATTGGAGAGCATAATGTTGTCTTGTCTTGCTTAGCATCAGTTGGACAAACACAGGCGGCCGCAGTTGCTAGTAGCATGGCCCGCGATTTTCCTACATCTCTACGCTTCATACTTTTGGTGGGAATTGGTGCTGGAATTCCCTCTCCAAAACATGATATTCGACTAGGCGATGTCGTAGTCAGCCAACCCTCAGCCATATATGGTGGCGTTGTTCAATACGATGCCGGCAAACTGCTTCACGAAGGTCAATTTTTACGACAAGGCCAACTGAACTCCCCTCCAAATATTGTGATGGCAGCGCTGAACACCTTCATAGCCAAAATGGAGATTGATGAACCTAATTTTCTAGCATATATTGATAACGCATTATCATATAGCCGGAAGGCTAAGAAGAGGTTTACAAGGCCACCCCCCCAAAGCGATCGATTATTCCGCCTAGGACAAATCCATCGATTAGATGAGCCAACATGCGACTCCTGTCCTGAAGAATGGGAATCATCAAGGACACCACGAGAAGACAACAACCCTCAGGTACATTACGGAATTATCGTATCTGGAAACTCTATAATGAGAGATGCAACTCGACGTGACCAACTACAACAAGAAATTGGGGCTATTTGTGTTGAAATGGAGGCCGCCGGTATAACGCAACAGTTCCCATGTCTTGTTATCCGGGGCATCTCAGATTATGCAGATAGCCATGCGAGGGACGACTGGCATGGCTATGCCGCTCTTTCTGCGTCTGCCTACGCTAAAGAACTTCTAAGCTATGTGCACAAGATTGACATCCATGAAATGATACCAGCCTTGGATGCTATTAGTATGTGACAACAATCTGAATCAAGAGACTTTACTAGATATAATTCTAACATTTGTTTTACTATAGAAGAGCTAGGTACTTGAATCACCGAAAACGCCGATCAAAACATCAATCGCCTGATGAGTCAGAACAAACATTTTTGTTGTAGGTGTACTAGCCCCGCGCATCACGTGACTACACTCACACTACATCACGTGACTTACCTCGACTCTATATAATAACACCTCCACAACATTTCCTTCATAGACCCCTATTAATAAATCACCCTTTACATATTTTCTCCACAACAGGTTATGAGCCCTTTGTTTGACTGCTTCCCAGCAAACCATTGACAAATACAACAAAACTTGTACCTCATGTCAAGAATTACTCGTTCATCTACTAAGAAGATGTCCGACCATGAAAAGATGCTAGGGGGT